>CAJQUW010013784.1:12500-19501 GCA_907163375.1 Prostheceraeus crozeri | reverse complement strand
ACTGACTAGAACCAGTTCGGAACAGGATTGGAAGTGTCAGTAATTTCTGCCAACCGCGTTTGCTACTTTGCTTCCTAAATCGTTGACATAACCCATAAAAAATTTATTTTTTATCAACTTTTCTAATGGTTGTTTATACTGATCAAATTTAATCTGGGCTTTCGTAATTAATTGATTTCTGGGGGACTACAATCCCGGAGACTATCACTAATCCGGGTGATCCCGCGTTGGATCTTTTGCACGCTGTCAGTAGATACAATTGTATGACTTTGAAATGTGAGTTTAAATGGCGCGCTGCTTTGTCGAAGCCAGGAATGAACTGGGCCATAATTATTAAAGCATTTTGTATTGTTGAAACTATTATCTGTGAATTCCAGTGTAAATTTGTTGATTATCTGTTTTTTTTTTTTATTGCTATTATCGTCAGCTCCCTCCTAAGATTCTAATCAAAATAATAAGTTTTGTAAACCTTGATTTGTATATATTCAGCATTTACAGAAACCAAATTTTATGTTCACGTACCAAAGTCGACCCCAAAGACCCCAAGGTCCAACCTTGCCTCTGCAGAGCTTCTTCAGTTTTTCTTGGATTGATAACCGTGTGGTTCATGGGTTGTCAGCAAATTTCACTAGTTAGTTTCGCTTAAGAATAGTCATGCCAGTTTTTCTCAGAGGCATTTGCTAGACAAAATTCGCTCTTGTTTTCCCATCTTGACGCGAGGTTCGCAACAATCATATGAATTCGCTCTTATCATGATGTATCGGGTTAGCATGCTCCTGTCAAGATTCGGTGGTTTAGCAACAGCACTTCAGTAGTTAAGTCTGTAAAAACTCCTCTTCTGGACACGCGCTAAGAAAGATGCCGCCGTCGTCTGCGTCCCCCCCCCTCTGGACCGGCAGATTCAGGTGATAGTCAGAGAGTCGTGGTCCGGCCACCGCACCGTGTGCCCGTGGGATGCTTGAGTTCTGCTGACGTCCCCCCCCTTCCTGGCCCCGGACCGCGTCGTTTGTTGTGTAGCGCGCGCGGTGATTGTGGTTGTCTAGTTAGGTTGGCTGTGAGTGTGCGGCCCAGGCCAGGGGTTGGGCGTGTGTGCCGGCCCATGTTGGGATGAGGGGTTGGAACTCTGTCGTAGCCTCACCCTGAAAAATCCTAATGAAGGTCGAGTGGCTTTGGTCATGGGGTAGATAAAATTTTGAAAATAAAAGCTTTCGCAGTAAGTGTGATTTCGACCTGGGCAGTCACAAAATTTTTCATCAAATTTCACGGACCCCCCGCCCCCCGACAGCAATCTTCTAACTTTGGGTCGAGTGTGAACGGAATTTGTTCGTTCGAGGTGCATTCGAAAGAGGAGAAAAAACTGCTCGACAAATGTTATGTTTGCGAGTGATTCGGACAGTGGTTCAAAAGTTATGTGCGGTTACACTGGATTTTTAGGTCGGAGCTCGCTCACCCTGAAAAAATCCTTAAGTGTTCAGTGTGGCTTTGTATGGGTTTAAAATTTGAAAATTTTCCATAAGTGTGATATTCGACTGGGACGTCACCAAAACATTTTTCATCAAATTCACATGACCTCACCTCTCTGGACAGCTAGCTTCGCTCTTGGTTCTATGTAGGGATTTTGTCGTGCCATAGCTCGTTTGGGAAGTAAGTGAGTGAGACAATTCTAGTGAATAACGGCTTGTTCATGATCTGTCTTCGTTTAGGATGTGAGGCTCCATTTAATGATTTTGGAGATGTCGAAAAACGACAGAGTTAGAATTTTTAGAGTTTAGGGCTGAAGCGTCCAAAACGAGGCACGGGATGGGAAAAACGGAGGCCAGAATTCGGATCAGTGTAAATTCTGCATCGGTTTTCTATATGGTGAGTTTCAAGTCAATCGGAAGAAGAAACATTTTCGCTGACGTTCCCCCCCCCCTCGGCACCGATCTTCCAACTTTGCTTCTTGAGATCGTAGAAAGTCGTGCAATAGCTGCGTTTGAAGCTGAGAGTGAGACCAAATTCACTCTGAAAGAATCGCTCTTGTCTATCTGTCTTGTTTAGATGTGAGACGCCATTTAGATTTTGGGTGATTGAGAAAACGAAAGAGTTAGAAATTTCACAAGAAACAGCTCCAGCCGGGCGAATGAAGGCTCGGATTGGTAAACCGAGGCAGATTTGGAATCAGCTTGATGTATTTGTCCAGGAGGATCATACGATCCAATCGTCGAAATCAGCATTTCGTACTATAATAGCGCGCGCTTCCACAGTGATGAATCATTCATCGTTTGAATCACACGAGTGACGGACGCAAATTTCCTCTCTCTTGTTCTGTTCTATTATCCAACTAACTCGGTAAGTCCGCTACTTCTCCCTACTCCTCCTTGAACGTAAGATTAATCTAATTCTTTTCCATTTTCAGGCATTACTCAATCTGCTGCGTAAGTAGGACTAAAATGGCAGTCAAACGTTAACGGTTCGATACGATCAGATCATCTACAACTGACGGCCAGTGGACGAAGATAACAACCAAGTACATAATCCTACACGCTACAGCGTAATTTAAAACAAGTCTTGCGTTATGCCGATCATGGCTAGTGTAGTATCCAAACGGGATGCTCCCTTCACGGATGTCAAAGATAATGCAACATCAGTTTGCGGGATACATATTGATCCCGTTGGAGTCCGTTACATTCGACCTCCAAAACTTGATTATTTGGCGGATACGTCCACATTAAATATGGACATTCCTACTCTCTTGCTAAGAGTGGAAGGCGAGAGATGACAAGGATACTCCCTATAGGAAAGATTTGGGATGGACTACATCACATTTGCTACCGGTATCAATTGGTTTGCACTTACTATAGAAGGAGGGAGATATTCACACCCATACATGCGACGAGTGGAGAGGTACTTGGGATATCTTTTCAAATTGTAATGGGCTTATATTACTGGTCGGAATAAGGATAATAAAATAGCTCTCTCTCCATGCATATGGAATCCATGCTATATATTCCAATACCACCCAACGTGGACGACATAATATGATCTGTTCTCATCCTCGACATACTAGCATGCGTCAACGAAGGCCACAGTCGGAGAAGTGAATCGCTGCATCAAGAACGACTCGCAAATCAAAGGAAGGAGAGTTATAGTCCTTTCCTATACTTACTATGGACAATTCGTTATGTGCTATTGAGTGTCGTAGACGGTGAATGGTCTTATTAGCTACATTTTCCTTCGTTCGTTGCATCATATCATTTGTGTAAGATTTGTGTGGAAAAGCACCGCTGTAATTCTTCATTTTGTGATATGTTATAGAACGTTTCCTTTAGAGATGTGTTAAATTTCCGTTTTAGGCTTCTTATCTCATTTTATGATTGTGAGGGTGAACCTGTTACTAGGAGCTCAGTGCTATTGCTATGAAACAATTGGACCATAATCAGATTGTCAGGTGTCATCATCATCAACAAGCCAACTGCAATCCCATTGTTGTAATGGGCGAGGAAAACAACATTCATCTGGGACTCTTAATTGAATATTTGCAAGACTATGGCTTTTCTTGTGAGAGTGCTCTTCTTATTGACTTTAAACGATGGTTAGCTGCTTTCAATGTTATACGCATCTTTTGTCATAATCCTGGTAAGGAGAGGAAAGTATTTCCCAATCTAATCATTGATGATATTTTGCTCCCACCTTGGGATAGTAGAGTGAATCAACATTATCATGAAGTCACGAAACGTTTTAAGGATTTGTGTGTTCCTATTTTGTCTGTTCGTTGTAGTAGCTACGTTCATAACCAATGCTTCTTTCCTCCTTACCTCAACACTGCCAAGTACTATTTGGGTTTCATTGCGCGCTGTATGTTAGTTTCCAGCTGTATCCTATTTTATCTCTTTCAATCATGGATTTATAATGCATTCTTGTTACGTATTCAATAAATGTTATATGAGAAGAGTTGTTTTCATGCAATGGGATGGGTTAGATAAAGGGCGATTATTGTCTTTATCAAACGACTGCGGAACATTACATTTTCATAGGCAATGTTTTAAAAAGGAGTGTTAAGATTATGGGGATAAATTTTCATAAGATGAGTACCGACACTCGATGCAGTGGTCGATGATGCTAGCACTCTATTTCTAGAGTAATGAATTACATTATCTGATGCATTTGTCATGGCCGCGCGATTAGTTGCGACAATTAAGTTGAGTCATTTTGGAAAGGAAAGAGGTGGAAAGTCGCTCTTTCCTTTGGCTTCTATTCAATGGAAGTGGTAGATCACCCCGAAGAATTTTTTAAAAGACTTATGATAAAATTGCTGAAACGTTTAACGCATTCAACCATCATTGTAGCAGTCTAGTGATTGAAGCGATTTCAGATATTCACATTCAACTTTCCATAAAGAAAAATTGAAAATGCAGTGGTACTTGATTGTAGAACAACTGGTTTTCGAGCTATGTCTGCTCACTCTCGAAGTATATTCCTTCTGTACATGCGTCTATTATTTAGAAAAGGCTAGCAAATTCATATCTTCAAAAAGACTTGCTATAGACATCAGTAACGGTGAAACTATGTGTTGCGATGAATGTAAGCGAAAGGATGGAAATAAATAAGAGCATCTTCAAGAGATGTAAGCATGCTTTTTGTAACGCTGTATTCATACGTAATAATTGATTCAACTTTCAAATGTAGACTTGTGATATCTGCTCCCCTCACCTCCATCGGCCGCCATCATTTCGAGTGTCACTTTTGGTTGCAATAGTTAGTACCTATGCAATGTGGTAAAGATAGGTTTAGCAAAGACTAACACGGAAAATGGCGAACGTAAAATGGCGAAACGTAAAAGTCAAAAGTTTTCTTCAGCATTCAAGCTCTCCGACGAATATGAATGGCGAAATCAGCGATACAATGCTATAACGACACATGCTAATGATAAATTCTTCCGTGAAATTATTTCTCATGTGAGGAGGAAGTTAAGGACGAAGAGAATTACTCGCCAAAAGCAAGCGAAAGATCTTTTACTTAAGCGATATTGCTAACGAAATTGCGTTTCATCTCTCACACATCCTAAAGTTCGCCCTTCAAAGAATGAGGGGAAAAACTCTAACACAATAATGGGTGGTTTCCTTTCAGACAATACTTCCAATGATAGCTCCTGCCGTGGGCAACCTATTGGGTAATATCTTTGGCTCTAAGCGTTACATTATGCAAATGTTGAGTCCTCAAAGTAATAAAAATGGATTTCAGAACTATCAATTGTGATAAAGTTCTGAACTGTTATCAGGTCCTTCTCATGCAGTGTTAAAACTGTTGTCACGCTGAATTTATTGGATAAAAGAAGGGAGTTGTTTAAGGAACCTATCAATCGAGTGATTTGGTGTTATGGTATTTATCAACCGTCGCTGTTTCAGGAATTGCAAAGTCGCAACTTTATTCGACAATGAAGAATATTCCAGTAGATAAAACCTTCAGTCTAAATGATGTTGTTGTATTGGATGATTTATGTAAAAGAAAGTAAGAATTCAAAAGATGTTACAGATATGTGTTCACTCGCGCCAGCACACCATAAAAGGTGTTTTATCATCTATATCACACCAAAATTTGTTTCCTGATGGAAAAGAAGCTCGTAACACGAAACCTGGAATACACCACTATTTTGCTTATTTTTCAAGAATCCGCGGAGATAAAAAGTTCAATTTGAAATTTTTTAGCGCGACCAAGTTGGCACCCAGAGGATCCAAAAGCCTTAATGGAAATTTTTCAAGCAGCTACTGTGTGAAAAGCCATACGGTTACTTATTCATTGACTTTACGCAAGAGTGTCCCCGTAAGAATTATAGATTTCGAAGTGATATTTTGAAAACTCCCCAAATGATTATCTACAAACTATGAGTGATCTCTATTCTTCGCAGTGATTGGTTATTTGTTTTTTTTTTTTCCTTTTTCAAAGGATGAATATGTACAATTGACTGCCATGCAGCAAGTAAAGCAACCTCTTGCAAATCAAATGTATAGGAAAGAAATAGATATCAGCAAAATGTTCACATCAAAGATCCACATCGTGCTGTATTATTACAATCGGAAACTGTTGAGCATTTGATAACTTGAAAGAATTAGAGTCGTGTCTCAGTATCTATCCTCTCTACGACACCTTTAGCATCTCCCCGCACATGCATATCTCTTTTCAAACAGTATTGAACCCCATCTCAATGTAAATGATAGAGAGAAATCATTACAGATGAAAATAAAGTGATTGATGCGTCACGTTATGAAGATTTGATTCAGTATGCGACACGTAGAAAGCGCCGTCAGGGGCAATGTACCACCTGGTTCTGGTCATACTTACTTAACATTGAAAAAAGCATAATGTGGCCAAAATTTGCTTAAAATAATGAGACATTGAAAGAACATGATTCATATAGTGGCTACTGCTCCAAAGCTTCAGGTCGATGAAAATGCCAACAAATTGGTTTAAGGACGTCACCTGCTACATCCCCCTCCCACCACTCACTAAGCAAACAAGAGAAAAATCGACGAGATTCTACATCACCACTAAAACTACTAAACGGAAAACGTAAGACAGCTCCTCCCTAGGAAAACATGTTCTCCAGACTATTAATATGAGCATAGGTTGATGCCCATGTTAATGAGCCGCCAGAGGAATGTCGTTGTCACTCTGCACTTGCTGCGGCCTGCTCTCATAATGAAACCCCTAAGCAATGTGAACACGATCGCAAAACCGCTAAAGCTAAATGCTGCAGTTGTTGTAAATGTAGAAAGGCAAGAAAACAAAAAGATGAGAAGGAGGAAAAAGAGTCAGTCGTCATCGCCTGAACGTTTGAAGTCAATCTATTATGATGTAAAACATCCGGCAGGATTTGCATCTATCAAGAAATTATCAAAAGCGAGTGGTCTTCCACAATCACAAGTGAAACGATGGTTAAAGGGTCAGGCTACCTATACACTCCACAAACAAGCGAAAAAGAAGAACCGCACCCGCCATTATATTGTTCATGACATCGATGA
>CAJQUW010013784.1:0-7500 GCA_907163375.1 Prostheceraeus crozeri | reverse complement strand
CCCACCCAACCCCGCAAAAAACACCCATCGATACCCCAACACAACAACCCCCCAAATCCCATTCACCCAACCATATATCAAATCCCTCAAACCCCCCCACAAACACAACCATCCCACTACACCAATCCACCTAAACACAAAAAGAATCCCCCACCACACCAACCACAAATTCAAACCTTCCAAACACAACCAATCCCACACCCCTTACCCCAAAACACGCAACCTCCAACCCTAGAACACCAACCAACCCCACCCACCCCCCCACCCCCCCCCCCCCACAATCATAAACAAACATACCACCCCCACACCCCATCCCCAACACCACTCACCGTACTCTCCCCTCCCCCCTCACCCAACCATACCAAACAAACCCTCCAGACAACTCAACCCCACCATCCCCCTCCTAATTCTCTCCATCCACACAACAAATAAAACAACAACCCACAATAAATACCCAACCACACAACGACCACCACCCCCCTTCACCACACAAACTCTCCCCAACTAACACCCATGTTCCAACAACCCCCAACCCACACCCCAAACAACACTCCCAAAACACTCATCCGCCCCAAACACAACTAAACATACGTACCAAACCCAGAAAACCCCACCACTTCTCAAACCACGCTAACTAAAACTCATACCCCCTAACCCAACAACACCACACACGACACAAAAGCCCAAACAACATATCCACACAGCATCAACCCATCACACAAAGCCACCCCACCAGACTCTCCGACCACCTACAAGTTGAAAGATTACGATAATGAAGAAATTGAGGGTAGCTTTTACCGCGATGAGATTGAGGTAGTCACTGAAAGTGAAACATATTTGGTAGAGAAAATCATTCGATGTAAAAAACGGCAAGGTGAAGAATGGTGTCTTGTTAAATGGACTGGTTATCCTTCAAGTATGAACTCTTGGATGCGTCGTGCCGACATCTTTCATCTAAGTGATCGACAGTGATTCATGCAAAGTTGTAACTAACAATGTTTAGGATTTGAGCTATGAATCCAACTGCCTCATTTTATTCACGACCCTCCTATGTAAGTGGTGGAGGACAAATTTACATCGGCGCTCGCCGCCAACGTGGAGGTAGCATACTTGGTGCACTGAAATCTGTTGTAGCACCTCTCATATCCAATGTCGGTAGATCTTTAAAACGAAATGTTTTAAGTAATGCCGTTGGCTTTGCTGGTGATGTTGCTAGTGATCTTTCCAGAGGTAGAAGTTTTAAGAGCAGTTTGTTGAATCGTGGAAGGAACGCGGTTTAAAAACATTGAAGCAGACCTTTGCTGGTGTTACTCAAGGAAAGAAATCACCTAAACGAATGAAAAAAGGAAGGAGGAAACATCGCGGAGCTGGTAAGGTGCGATCTTCAGTCAAAAGGCATTCACGCAAACGTCGCAGAGGCTCTAATCATTCATCAGGCGCTAAACGACGACGCTGCTATAACTTCTAATCATGGAGTGTAAAACTTCCGGTTTTTGTTTGTTTGATCAACAAGCCATACAGACAGATATTCTTAGTTCAAGTATTGTAGATTATCATCCTCGAACAGCTGAGAATGCTGGCCCCATTGAATTTGTTATTCCTGGTGGTAGTGATGACTACATAGATTTGAGTTATGCGATGCTTGATTTGAGGTTTAGAATTCAGCAAGCAGATGGAACTGCTATTGACGATACACATAAAGTTGGACTGAACAATTTACCATTGACTACATTACTTCGTGATGTTTCTCTAACGATTGGAGAGCAGCAGGTGGAAGGTGGTCAAAGCGATTATCCCTATAAATCATATTTCAATCATGTATCACAGTTTCATCCAGCAGCACAAAAAAGTCATATGGAAGCCATGGGATGGTACAGAGATGAAGCAGGAAAATTTGATGTTGAAACAAACAGTGGCTTTGTAAAGCGATCTGCTATGATTAAAGATAGTAGAGTATGTCAGCTATATGGTCCGCTAAATTTAGACTTCTTTAGACAGTCAAAGTTTTTACTCTGTAATACCAGCATGCGACTCAAGCTGACATTGAATAAGCCTGAATTTGCGCTGAATGCATTTGCTAAAGTTGACAATTTTAGAATTCATGTGGAAGATATTGCACTTTACATTCGTCGAGTAGTACCGAATCCAAGTGTCATTAGAGGACATGCTGAAGGTCTTAACCGCCAAAATGCCATTTACCCCGTTCAGCATACAAAGCTTCTCACCTTTACAATTCCGAAAGATCAAAAGAGTTTCATGAAAGATGGCCTCTTTCCATCGGAAGCACCGAAGCTCCTCATGGTGGCAATGGTTGAAAATGACGCATTTAATGGTAATATAAAGAAGAATCCTTTCAATTTTAAACACAATCAGTTAAGTGAAATTGCTTTACGTGTAAATGGTGTGAGTCATCCTGGTCCACCCTACAAACCAGATTTTGCTGCGGATCAATTTATGCGCAGTTATGTTGATTTTATGGATGTCTTTGGCTTTTACAATACGGATGACACCAACGGACTGACTATGAAAGAGTTTAAGAGTGGATATACTATTTATGCATTTGATTTGACTGCTGACAGCGATATTAGTGCACCCTATCGTCAAGCGAACGTGCCTCATAATATTCGTTTGGATTTGACGTTCAAAAGAACACTACCTGAGACGATCAATGTATTAATTTATGCAGTCTTCGATTCAAACATTGAAATTACAAAGTATCGTGACGTGATTCTTCAGTATAATCGTTAATGAGTTGGTTGACTGCTGACGATATTAAGACTAAAGTGCAGCGTAATGCAGACGAAGCGACGTTGAAAGCTTTCGATAATGTCTATTCACTCGATACCTTACCACCTGCAGTAAATCACTATCCCATCTTTATTGTGCTAAACACTCATTCGCAGAATTTAGGCGGTGAGCATTGGAAAGCGATCTTTATTGGAGAAGACCGACGTGGTGAACTATTTGACTCTCTTGCTCAACCTCCAAATATACCAACACAGCAGTGGTTGAGAAAACATACGCGTCAATATCAGCGAAATGAACGCATACTACAACATCCACTTTCATCAACGTGTGGTGCTTTTGTACTGTACTTCATCTTAAAACGTTTACATGTATCTCGATTTGCATCTATTATTCAAAACTTTTCATGTAATCCATCCTCTAATGAAAAAATGATTTGTAAGTTCTATCATGATTTGAAATAAAAACATCATGTTGGAAAAATTGTTTTTTATTTTACAATCCGCTGGGTACGTACATACTCAATGAGATAGTCTAGGATCACATTTGCTTGTACATGAGATTTTAGTCCAGTAATGATCACTTTACTATTATGAAAGATTGCCACATGCACAGGTAACCAACAACTAATGAGAGCTGCAGGAAAAAGTTCGGGTTCATAACACAAATTGTAACTGCTGGTACGAATCTTCAAAAATGATAGACTGTCACTCAATTGAGTAGAGATCACCATATTGTCCACAGTCAGATTCGACATCACACACCTCTCCCTCTTCCATATCCGACGTAGTAGTCTTTGTAGCTCTAAGCGCATTGACTGCGCCGATGAATGAGAAAGGGCGCCGAGAATCTGTACAGTCCCATTTGGGAAGAGTTGAAGATTCCGTGAATTGTTCATCTTCACCACTAACATTTGAGGACGGCCCGGGTAATACTTGCTGTTTGGAAGCTGTTGGTGTAATGTTGTGAGATCGATTTTGGTGTAGAGTCTGAAGCGACGGAGAATGTTGACGATGGTGTAGCGATGGCGCTTCATGATGAAAGAATGAGTAAATTGAGCGATGTACCTTCCTTTTATACTTTTCCCAACTACCTTGATGAAATGTGAAGTTAGTATGAAGTTGGGAATGATAGAGTTGAATTCGCCGATTGTTGACGCGCAGCCAGATGCGATTTCCAATACGTGAATGTCTTTTCATATAGAAGTATTTCAAGTCCTTCATGATATGATGTAGAGATTGAAAATGACGATAAGATAAAGCAAACTCTCTTCTCACATTTCCAGTTGAATCTTTGAAATAGACGTTTCGATCATGATCCGTTTCAATACGTTGTAGGGAATCTAATTTCCAACTCATGGTGCGTGGTAGTCATGTCTGATTAAGATTTGCATAGTAGGGCGATGAACTCACGACGAATAAATGTCATGATGGAGCGATGTATATATCTTCTATACTTCTCCCAATTGTATTTGCGAAATGAGAAACAGTTTGCGGAATGAGAATGGTAGATTTGAATTTCATTTCTGTAATGTTGAAGCCAAACTTGATCACCCAAGGAGATGAATCTTAATGTTTCAAAATATTCCAAATCCCTCATGATATCATTGAGGTTGACAAATTGTCGCCATGTTAATGTAATTCCTCTTGATGTATGACCATGAGAATTTTTGAAATGTACGTTTCCATCACGATCAACTCTGATATATTGTAGAGAGTCCAAAATCCAAGTCTTCATGATGTTATGCAAAGTTGCAGATCAGCAATATAAAAATGTCGTTTTATCATATTTTGCTTAGCAATGCGGCTACAAAGAGATTTACTAGTAATCGAGCCGCACTCTTTTCTACTCCCATTGATCATGCACAACAGCTAAATGGAAATTGGGAAGTGGGTGTCACTCAACTTGTTTATAGCAACTGTGTCTATACTTTTGATCATGAGGTGATGACTATTAATATGAGACGTACAGCTGCTTATCAATGTGAAAAGGGGTGCCGAGTATACATTCCACAGTGGCCAAAGAAAGATCTCTTATCATGTAAAAAGTTTATATATGATTTCTTGAATAAAGCGAGTAAACATATTGTCCAATTTACTCCGCACAATGATGATTATAATTATGTACATCATGTAGTTGAGAAAGATTGGATTGTTGGTTTAAGTCCAAGTTTAAGAAATGATTTAGGTTACCTCGCTAGCGCCTTAACAAGCTATGATAATTTTAACGTTAATTACCACATAAGTGGTCATAAACAGTTAATATATCGAGAGGAAGCTTATTATGTAGATCTTATTCCAAGAAATGAGAAGACGTTGGTGAAGAAGATTGTGATTAAGCCAAGAAAGACAAACATGACTCCTGAAACATTATTGAAGAAATTTAATTATCTCCTTCGAGTTGATGGCAAACAAGTGGCAACATTGACTTATATTAAATCATCTAATCATATTGCAATAAGCAAATTAAATGATGATGATCTAGTATTAGTTTGTTCAAAAGATTTTCATCAGTTCTTACGACATCGTTCTGCAGCTGTTCATGGAAAATCTGATATGCAACATTTACCTGGGCCGTATCTTTATACAGAAAGTGTGTAGAGCCTTTAGGTGGTATCTTACATGAAACAAGAGTGTTGATGCCTCGCATTATTACTTCGGTTAAATTGGTTGTAGATTATTTAAATGAAGTGATTAATGAGCAACATATTTCATTTTCTGAAAAAGAAGGTACTTTGTCTCTCACTATAAGTGGAAAAGGTATTGAACTAATTATGGATAAAACTCTAATGGACATTTTGGGTTTTGATCAAAATATCTTTAAAAGTGGTACTGTAACCAAAGCTAGCGCAGACATGTCGCTATCGCGTCGTATTAACTATTTTCAGATATATTCCAATATTGGGGAAGATGTACGTGTGGGAGATGTTGAAGCTCCATTGCTAGCAATGATACCATACCAGCCAAAAAGCTGCAGTATTTTATCTGAGCATACTTTCAAGAAAGTGCATTATACAAAGCTGAAATCAAACTACATCCCACAAATTGATATTGCCATTTATGACGATGCTGGTGCGTTGATTCCTTTTCATAAAGATGCTGTGACAAGTATCACACTCCATTTCCGAATGAAGAGTTAATGCAAACGTATGCTAATATATTTTTCCAATGTGAATAATATGGAAAGTGAAAATAAGGACTCGTTTCTAATCTACTTGCCCAGTAATGCTTCTATGAATAAATTTCCCAAAAATAAACCATCAGACTATCGAGTAGAATTAAATCGGCCACTGCATTTAGAAGGTGAATGGGAGGTTGGCGTTTCTAGTATTTGCTATGATAGCAATATTCAGAATGTGAATGATTTGGAAGAAATGATATTGACTCCTCGCACCCATGATGGAATAACGATGAATAATGCATTTCAGTTCCCATACAATTTAACATCAGATGGAAAGTGGAACTATGAATGGATTCAGATAAAATCAGATTCTTATGAACCATTTGGGAATGAGAAAATTATTAAGGCATTCAACAGTGGTAATACTTCCATCATGAAGAATAAAAATCAGAAAGCTTATGAATTTACTATCTATCATTGGAGTGGGAGACAGTTCCTCCGCTTTCATTCTTTTACTAAAGGTCTTACGCTGAGGTTGGATAATGAATTCTATCCACATCTTGGTTTTGGTCATGGACTACATCTAACATCAATTGCTACTGCAAATGTTAAAAAAGTTTATTCAAATCGAATCAACAAATTTCATTATAGATTTAAAATATTTGATGAAGATGTTGTAGAATGCGAAGAACGCATCATTTTGAAAAAGCGTGGTGTTCAACCTTTATCACTTATTGAGTTAGTAAAACGATGGAATGAGACTGTGGGTAAGAAGTATGGAGAGAAAATTATGGCGAACAAAAATAAGTTGGTTATTCAGAAATATAATGACAAACTTACAGTTTATTTCTCTCCAACCTTGCGTCATTTTGTAAGACATTATACACCTATTATTGGAAGCGGTGTGGTGTATGCTTCTCATGAATATCACACTAAAGCTGATTCAGTTAATGATGAATGGTGGGTGGACATCTATGGCGATCGCATCAAGAAAATTTACCAGTCTTATGAAGAATCTAAAGTTGCTATCAATATAATGCCGCGTCTATATCATACAGTTGAAAGCTTCATTCATGTAGTAAATCCTTATATACAACAGAAGTTGAAGCATGTGATGAAAAGTAAATATGATGTAAAGACACACCACATTTCGTTTTCAATTGAAAATCAACGCGTTGTTCTGAGACTGGGTGATGACATTCAATGTCAATTGAGTAAAAATTTGAAAAAACTCTTTGGTTTTTCAATGCTACAAACATGTGTTTGCTGCTGCGCATACGATTGGTATAGAAACACCAATGACACTTGATAAACATGAACAGCACCTTTACATTCAAAGTGATTTGATTCTACCTATTTCTGTTGGTGAGAAAAAGAATACATTTTACGTGATTTCATTCATGATAAAGACGCTTCATATGGAATAGTCGAGAAGATGTTTGAATCTATTTTCTATCATCCCGTCGTCAAACAAACTATACCCTCTATTGCTATCAAAATTACCAATGGTTTACAAGAGTGCATCCATGTGAAAGATACTAAATCCCTCGTAACTTTAGTGTTTCGGAAAACAAAGTGAAGTCATTGTGATATGTTTATTGAAATAAAAATATGTATATGAAAAAGTCTTTTCAC
>CAJQUW010013783.1:0-12091 GCA_907163375.1 Prostheceraeus crozeri | reverse complement strand
CAAATTGTTTCATAAAAAATGGATCACCCTTTAAACATCGCCTTAACTTCAACTTTGTCCTAACTCCGCCAAACTTGAACGAATTTCTCTGAAATTTGGAAGATATGTCAGTTCGTGCTTATAATTTCATTGTTGGAAATTTCAAGCATGAATATTGAGTTGTTTTCCTGTTTACAGATAAAAAAAAATAGTAGATAATTTGATCTTCATTTAGCAATGTTACACAAACATCATACCTCACTCTTTCTAAAATTACATTTGTTTCCTTTGTTATGTAAATATGTTGTTCTACAAGCCAAAAGCTATCAAGCAAAACAAAAATAAAGAAAATCGGTCAATCAGAGCCAGTATAGCACCATTTAATCATCAACAATAATGTAATGGTAATATGATTAACTGGACTTCATGTTCATCCATAGCTTCCTGACTTCGTTGCGGTGGTGGTTGGCAGCACTCTGATTGCTTTTCAGCTAGAAATCTATCTCTTACGGTTGAAAAACAATACAAAGCACAAATGAACAATTAACGAGATCGCATTCACAAAGGCAAAGTGTCAGCCTTGCGAGAACTAGGTTTTTCTATTTGCGAGCTACAAGCCAAGCGACTTAAATGTCCCTTACACAAATGTGCATCGATGGCATAATGATGGATTTTCGGACTTTCTGTCGTAAAGAGGGCTCTGGCCGTCCACGCAAAACATCCAAACGTAGAGACCGCTCTAATTTTGAGATTTGTTAAAGTTTGATCCAAGTCTCTCGTTAACTGAGATGGCTGCATAGTCTCGTCTATTTCTAGTCACTATTCGTAAGAAGACTTATTGAGTCGAATTTCAAGAGCTGTAAGAGCCTCTTCAGATCGAATTATTAGATCATCATACAAAAAGACGTCTCAGATGGGCAATGAGTCATTGTCATGGCGAAATCAGTGGGATCGGGTTGTATGGTCTGATGAGGCATCAGTCCGTCTGAAGGATAGTGATGGTCGATTGAGCTTATGGATAAAATCTGATCAGGAAATTCCGAGACATTTACATCGTCCCCGGTTACAAGGTGGTGCGACTCTCACTGATTTGGGCTGGCATTTGGACCAATGGCCGCTCTGAACTTCACATACAGCAAGGAACTATGAATTCTGAACGCTTTGTGAATGTTTTACGAATGAACAGTGGCCAAATGACAGATCAACTTGGTGATCCATCGACTTGGTTATTTATGGATGATAATGCTACGTGTCACAGGAGTAGTAGAGTCAACTTATGCAAGTCTCAATTAGAGCTGTAGGACATTTGGCCAGCTCGTTCTCCTGATCTGAATCCCATAGAAAATGTATGGAGTATTCTAAAACGTAACGTTCGTCGTTCACTGCTACCTACAGATGGCGTATCACAACTTACGTCACTGTTAAAAGAGAGTGGAGAAAGTTAGATCAGTCAAAAATCAACGATATCATCGAATCAATGCCTAGACGAATTGGTAATGTCATTGACAATAAGGGTAGGGCCACAAAATATAAGCTTCTTAAGAACCGTTACTGTATCATAGCTTATCAGATTATATAAGGACATTTAAATATATTAGGGACACGAAATAACATGAAAAATGCTTTCTGTATCATACTTGTGTTTTATTTAGTCAAATTTTAGGATGATCCATTTTTTATGAAACGGACTGTAGATTATTGCGCATTCAAAAATACGGTGAATATAGCGCAAATCAGAGAAATGGAAAAGACAATATTATATTGCCTTTGTAGTCTTAGATGAGCACATTGGCGGTTATCTCGCTTTGCATCTAAATTGAATGTTTAATTCAATGCTGCATGGAATCTAAAAACCTTCGACTTAGCAATTAAACTGAAAAATCCGTCTACCTTAATGGACTGTTTTCTGTGGATTGTCGACGATTTTTCAAATTTTGGCGCTTTTCGCGTTTTGCATTCAAACTTTTCTTATCTGCAGGGAAACAGACTGGGCGTAGTCAACACATATTTTTATTGCGCTAGCGCTTACACTGTAAATCGCTCAATACCAATCGCACACGAAGGATGCATACCAAAATGTTTCTTTGGTATATTTCTGTAAATATTTGTATGCTTTTCGTATGTTATTTCAAGTGTGGTATGCTTTACATACTAAAGCCTTACCGCACAATGTTAAAAGAAAGCATCAATTATGTCTAAAGTATGTTGATTTAAGGCCTTTGTCAATAAAGATAGTACACTAATGTTACTACTGTTTTCAAGTGGTAAGATAATGACATTCAAGAGACATACTTTCAATACTGAATTCGATTTTAATACATGCAAGTCCAAGGATTTCATAAATATCAATAAATATTCAACAATCAACAATCTGCATTATGTAATTTTGAAATTCAGCACATTATCAATCGAAATAAAAACACATTATAATTCATAAACGCAAAAATAGTTTTGTTTGCGATATATAACTCAACATAATTGCATAAAAAAATATCGTTTGAATGAATTGATGTTAATCAACTTGGTTCATAAAGTAGAGCTAACTAAGCGTTCTGATTAATTTTGCTAGGTAAGTAGTAACGACGACATACTCAAGGAGCATAAAGTTCACAATAAATCTAATCTAGTTAAATATCACACTATCAAAAGAAATATTCACGACTGGTATTATATATATATATATATATATATATATATAATATATATATATATATATATATATATATATATATTTGCTACGTGACCTAAAGCTCTACATACCAGAGCCATACGAATGAGGATGAATTTGCATCGGATCTCGTATATACATGTAAAACATGCTAACAACTCGCATGTCAGTGTAAAACACATCACAAAGTAATGTAAACTAATAACAGATAGAATAGTTCGTATCGCTACATACCAATCACATACGAAAGTAATTGAGATTTCGTATGAAAAACATACCGCATTTCTGTAAGCATGCGAGACTTCGTATCAGATGTTAGTTTCAAATTGTATGTGATTTTGGTATATTTTTGTATGTAATTTTCGTATCCAGCGATTTACAGTGTATGACCATCGTCAGGCGACTGAAAATACAAACCGATTATTCAGAGTCTAACTCTGAATAACAAAACTCATGTAAATTCAGCTCACAAAAGCATTTGTCGACCGGCTTTGTTTCAAGAGAGCCACAGCAGTAATGCGACTGGGGAGAGTGTGAAGTAGACATTCAATACCATGAGATATAATGATGGGCCAATGTAATCAATCACATGCTTTCACTGATAGGGATATTCATTTTAAGTTTGTCTTCTCCTTGTAAGCAGGGGTTTGAAAATCGCACTCGCAATCATTTTGGTTATGACAACGATATTATTAGGGCATTTTTTATGACATGTCATATCTTCTGTGTCTGATCATAATTAGTCATATTTTGGTCATTTTGGTTTCTTAAGTGCTCGACATCGTGAAGGGCTATGAAGACGATGGGAAAATCGTAGAAAGCGCGAAAACTGCTGTCAACTGCACCACCGTCGCCCAATTGTTCATGAAGGTAAAGCGCAATTACGAGAACTTACCCAAACTACTACAGAAGTTCGAAGCCTCAACGACACAAATCAACTTACAAGATAACGCGCAGATCCGTGGCTATCTCAAAAGAAGACTAGAAAATAACGCGGACTTAGATGTCACAATGGAGAAGCAAGAACTTTCGCAAGCAGTGCCAGCCAACCGCTGCTTCAGTAAAGCGTTCTTCTCCATGTTGATGAAGATGATGACAAACATTTTTTTTAGCATCAAATGTAGTAAATTACATTACTGTTTTGTATAACAGGCTTTAGATGGGTATACTGTGGCAAAAGTTTGAGATAAATTGTTTTATTTGTCGCAAATTGAACTTTTCAACTATTTGCTGAAATTGGAACATATTTTTTGCTACATTTAACGATTTTTAAATCTATTACAGTTTGTGATTTTTAAGTCACATTTTGGCCACATTTTGAGATTTTTAGGTCACTTTTAGTTATATTTTCAGCCTTTTTTAGGTCACATTTTTTCGAATTTTAGTTCATAAAAAATTGCCCTAGATATCATAATATGTTGTAATGATAACTGTTCAAATAAACATGCAAATTTCATGAAATTAAGGGGTGTACAGATGTTTTCTTCTCATACATTCTCATGCTTCTCTATGCGGATGGCTTCTCGAATACCTCACTTATTCTGTTTTGGAACATATCTCATCAATAATTCAAATGCAATCAATGCAAATGACTTCGCTAGATTTTAGAACATCTGTTCAAATAGAGAAGCAAGTTTCTCGGCATTATTTCAACATTCGGAATACAACTAGCGCATCTTATTCTGCTCATTCTGACGTATGAGTAGTATGACAGCAAGTGTATTACGTTAAAATTAATTGCAGACTATAAATTTTCATTTTATCTCATGAAAGGCTGCTGAAAGCATTCAATTGTTCTATATGTCACTAATGCTCTTTCATGATCCTCATAAATGTATATAGTGCTTTTACATTTAAATAATTTTGGAAAAGGCACTTATTACCCATGTACCGGCATGCATTGAGCAAGTTAATCAAAACTACACTAAGAGCACATAAGCAAGTACAGGCAACTCAGAAATCATAATGATATCACCTTAAGAAACTTGTAAGCCAGAATGACCAATCTGCAAGGGCCAAACATTGTACAATTTGTGCAGGTTAATATTGAACAACAAGGGTCAATACATCAAATGCATAAGGATTAAGTATTTCAATAAAACATCTGAAGGTAACACATATTTGCTTGAGTGTTTATCGGCGAAAATCATGTTATTTCCATATTATGCATGTAATTTAGGCTTCCGTTATCTGATTCATCCAAGGAATTCTAACATTAGTTTTTTGTGAGTATTGACGGACTAATTGCATAATTAGAGTCGATAAGCATAAAAAATCTGCAGCATGTCCCATGCAATGCAATCGGCTGTTGTGATTCTCATCAAAATCCACTCACCCTTCATCTCTCACATGTTTTTCAAACCAAATTCTCATAAGCGAATGGAATGGTCGAGCTCCAACCCACTATTGCACCATGCAATAGGTTCATTGTAGCAGTGTATATCTGCGCAGTGTATGTAAGGAAAATGACATTTAACATTATTAATTGTGTGTTACAAACTCTGATGCAGGAGTCAGCAATACCTACCGGAGTTTTCCGACTATTACCCCTTAATTTTTTAAAGTATCGAAGGGTATCGGTACAGGCCAACATGTCAATCATCTTGAAGTAACCATGTGGCAGAGACATTTGCACGTATTATAGTCAACAGAACAAAAGAAAGAAGTTACAAAGAACCCCTATGCCTTAAATTTCCAAACAAGCTGAAGTCATCTGTTTATCAGAAGCCTTTCTTAAGCAATTAATCAGTTTTTACTTCATTTGTGGCGTTCAACTTTTGATATCTAATTCTTGCTCAACAATTGGTTGCACTTTAGTTGTGCCGCATCCACATGTTCCCGTGATACATTTGATCATTTCCTCTCTCATTTCCTTGTTGAATGTCACGCACATAATCGGACGCAACCAACTGTTTTGTTTTGCTTGTCATAAAAAGAACCAAGAAAAACGTGTTTGAGGTATGACGGGGGATGAGCTGGTTTTCCAAACAGTGTATACAATCTCCAAGAATTCAGAGGTACGGTATTTGCAAGATAAAGTATACAAAGAGTAAATAACATTGTCGTGTATCTTGCGGCATCAGACTTTGATTTCCACTGTCGCTTGGATTATCGTGGAAATGATGTAGGCGTAAATCGGCACCACCATACTGCAGGGAATGATAAAACGAAAGGAGATGTCTACGTAGGTTAAAGCAGCTGCTATGGGTTTAAATCTAGGCAGTATATCACATATCAAGATGAGACTGCCGTTGATGCCGTCAGCAGGGGCTGAGAAAGTGCCATAAACAATTGGTGCATGGATTGCGTAAACTAACGATAAACTGGTCGTGAACAAAACCACATACTTTGCTCCTTTTAATGAAACTGGTGAGCGATCAAGATAGGATATGACAAAACGATCCAATGAAACAAGAACTAATGATAGAGTGACTGATGTTTGTACCATGCAGTTAATGAAATGGCAAATTTTACATATCTCATCGTTCAGACCACTCAGGCCATTATACAGAAACCATACTCCAGCAGGTTGAACAAAGAATCCTGTGAGAAGATCTGAGATCGATAATACAAGGACAGCTATCATGGTGACAGATTTCGTTGGTAGACGAGATCGAACAAGAACTGTGATCAAGAGAGTGTTATTGATTATCGTCAGCGAAATATACAGATAATAAAATGCGGAGAGTACATATTCAGCAGTTGTCAGCATGATACAAACGTTCAAAATTGCTATCAGCGGCAAAACAACATGAGCGGGAAGTGATTTAATATATTTTGTCGCTATCAAGAAAAATTCGAGCACATTGGCGGGATGCGCAGGCCAATAAGAATCCATATGTGACAGTTACATCATCCGCAACTAGAACGCTATCTGAACACGATTAAAATTGAGGGCAAATTTTTATTTTCTATCAAAACATTGATTGACTTGTGAACTTAAAGAACGAATGGTTGTACTACAGGAAATAATGAGCAAAAATAATCTCTAATCTTCTTACCACTGCTATGTTGAAACAAACATGACATGCTGCATGCGCGTTATGAAAACATCAGCTATTGCAACATTTCAGTACGCATATTCGTACTTTTTGCAATCATACATGGATGATAGTAATTGATAATGAATGCAAGTCGTCTCTTTCACTAAAGTTAATAAAATAAAATTGTCACACCATGAATAATTGAAAATAATAAAGGATAAACGCCATGAGTCAGAACTGGCTCAAACGGCGTTTCCAGGGGTTGTACGATCAGCGCTTCTAGTGTCAATTGTACAATGCAGAAGATGGTGGCTCACGTAGTATTAATGCAGTGTCGTTTGTCAGACCCCTTGTGTGACAATGTTTGAAACTTTGCTCTGATGCCAAACCAGTTCTTATTTTTGATGCTTGTCGTATCCCGATTGTTTAACCAAAAGATGAACTTCCTGCCCTTCTCCAACATAACGTTATTTGCACTTTTGTGTGATTGCTTGTGGCTGCATGCATCTTGGAAGGACTGGAAGACTTCTAGAGGCCTGCAATAGGGAACATGTTCCAAACTGGTTGTCTTCAATTACTGCGGTAAGTGACCACCACGTTCCACTGGAGTGATCAACAGTGCCGTGAACCCACCATCTGCAAGCATGTGACATAAATAGTCCGCTTCAGAGGCACGATTCACGTTTCAAAATTGCATCTAAATCTGACAATGAACGTGTACTACGAATTTTAGCAGCACACTCTGCAATTTAGCGTAGCGTACTCCAGATCGCTATGTACAAAAAGAACATGACTGTTCTGTGATTACTTCTTCCGTGGTGATCTGTCCTCTTTTTTCTTTCTTTCCGTTGTAATTGATTAAAAGTGTCTACTAACCTTTCTCTGTAAATAGTTCAAATAACGTCCTTCACTTTTTATATAATCTGCATGTAGCTTAAATGCTACGTCAATCTACGTGAGCTGCTCATGATGACAAGATGCATCCCTTTAAAATTGGAAACAAATTTAGATAATTAACAAGGATATGAATTACAGAATATGCGCACAAATCCCCCAATTACCTGGAATCAATGGGATTTAAGCATCTTATTCAAATGGAAAAAGACATTGACATTTTCTAATGTCAATATTCGCAGCTTATTCTTTCCTTTGAATGGTTAGAATTGAGGAATTGATAATTGATATCTTTGAATTGACTCGAATTCCACAATTTGTAATGGAAATGGAGGCTAATAGTAATCATGATCCCTAACTAAATTAATAAATTAAAGGTTAACCCTCGCACCATTGTGGTAATTTTCCGAACGACCCCCTTCCCTTGCTGATCTCTCAAACTATTATGCCAATTTTGCCAAACGAGCATCAATCGAAAGGGCATATTCTTATAAGTTTAGATAATTGCAGTTTACGATTCGACATAGAAAATCGTTTCACGAATATATCATTAGTGATGTTCTTTGTATATGCAGAAAAGTGGGCATGGAACGCTTATAAGTAACGTAGTATGCTTCTTGTGATACATGTATGCAGATTATGTAATGCAGCTTGCTGTAATGAGCTCGCAAACATGTTGATGGTGATGATAATGCTTTATAAAAATGTGCTTTGTAAACACATTTTTCATTAGAATAACTTTTTGATAGCAGTCATTGCATGGACAGATTTTTGAAGTTTATATAATGTTTGTAGTGTGCTTTTACGCTCCGGAGACTTTCGAGATTCTTGAGAGTTGACGGCATGAATTTGATTTAGTTGAAATGCACCGGTACTGCCTAATCATTTTTCAAGCATTTTTGAAGTATTAAGATATATTGATAATAGTTTCAGTTAAGGAGAAACTCTTCCAACTCATGATGTCTTGGTTGGAAGATACTCGAAGGAGAAGAATTGTTGGAAAGAGAAAATATTTCTGCATTCTCAGGCTGTTACATCTACTCGTAGTTGCAATAGGAGATTCTTTTCATGTAAAAGTAATTCTGTCTGTTAAAGAAGATGACATTTAGAGTTCATAGGACACAAACGAATTTTGCGTATAATAGTCCTCGCTGGGCATATGAGTGGGCTAAGCATGGACTTCTAGATATATATGGCACCTGGACATGAAACTAATTTTCCTCTTTACATCTGGAGGCCAATGGCTGACAGAAATTCTGGCTTTATTTTTGTTGTCTCATGGTTTATAGGCATTCACTATCAACAAATCAATTAATTTTTCGATTACATAAGCTAGCATATTCATATATTCATTCGTACTATTTGAACACAATTCAATAAAGCAATATTCTCAGTAGCTATTTTATTACACATGACTGTATGAGAGGATTTCAAATAAATATGCAAATTTACTCAAAGACAGGATTTACTATTCAATTTTTTCTTTTTCCTTTCTGTAGATTTGTTGTCTCTGGAAGAATCAGATAAATTTCTAACAAACATTTTAGCCATACAGTTGAAAAAACTCTTACTGAGAGAAAAAATGAGGTCATGACCACTTGCACAATGAGTATTACCTATAAAAATGTCAAAATTATCATTGATTACGTTTTTCGACGACGCTGGTAAAAAACCAAAGTTTGATTAGGAGCCGATAAAAAGCTGACTTAATAGAGAAGGCGATGATGTGATGTCTGAAAAAACTTTCCATGCAAAAATACACAACTGAAAAGTGTGATCACGTGGTTCTAACAATCCACCTCGGTCAATTTCTCTCAGAAATTTCGAAGCCTCTGGTGATTCTTCTATTTCAAATTCAAAGGGGTCTTTTCTTCAACTAAACTATCCTTGCAATATATACATCTATGGATACGAGAGACAGATCGGGGCGGGCACAAGCTCCAGCCACATAATAAATCACTTGCCAAATCACTATCATCAGGATCACGAAAACGTTGATAGACAGGTATAAATTTCAATAGCACAGGCACTATTCACACAATCTGAATCTTTTGAATTTTGTGAAGCTATGCAGGACAACGTCTTCACATCAATATGAGAGAACTTCATTAGCGATATGGTTTTGATCTTATTACAGCTTTCACAAGCTTTCTAAAAGTTGACCGTACAGAAATATAATAATTAGCACCACTAAGTTGGCGAATCCATCCAAATCTTCCTTCCAAGCAGTCGGATTGTATATTGCCCAACAAAACGTATTTGAAACCACATGACTGCATCAGAAAGCGAGACAAATTCCGGTAATGGCGCGACATGTCAGAATATTCGCAAGAAAAGTTTCCGATGTCCATCCCTTGTCCATTACTTTGTTCCCACCGTTCAAGGAAAGTCAGCAAAACTCTTCTAGAAAACAGAAGTTTCCAGTCGTTAATAGAAGACACACTATCGCGAGCTATGTCACGCTTATGATGGCCTATAGAAGTGGTTTTAACATTCAACCACTTTCCATACTTTCGAAAACAATCCCAAAACAGAAGCGGTCTCATGGCGACCATAGTGATACAAAGCATTAATCGTCGAACTCATGTAAAACGGCAGATGACAATTTTACCGATAGTTTTTTTCGATACTTTTGGGCATTAAAACGGCTTTAGTTCAATTTATGACCCAGTCGTAAGGGTTTATTATCACTTTCAATTTCAAAAACAAACTCAAGATTAGAAAACTTGGCAGTTGCAACACCATCGAAATATCGTGGCATGGAGGGACATTGGAAAATTCGACGTTTTTGAAAGTAATTACATAAATATTCTTGACATTATGTGTCGGATCGAAAAAAAAAAATCAGAAACATTTCTTCATTAGTCCAGAAATTCTCACAACAGATGGCTTTAAGAGTTCCACCACAGAGGATGGGGGAAATAAAAATAATTTACGATTGGGAATGGCTGTTGTCCACTAACAATGGCTCTTACAAGAAATCCTATGTTATGTAGAATGCTCATTATATGTTTGTAGCATTCAAAAAGTTTATCAGCAGTCAAGGATTTTATCGGAAAGATACCAACAATATCTCGATATTTCGAACTCAACGATTTTATCATAAAACACAGAGCTGTCCCTTCGCTATATCACAATCACCAGTCAAACCACTAATACGACCACCAGTAAACTACTGGCCGTCTTGCAACGTAAATCTCATCAATCACCAAAATTACAGATTTATCGAAATCATTTAATTTCGATATTCGAAGTTTCAAATACTCATTATCATCGAGTTTATCATTAGAACTCGTCATTTTCGTGATCTTTTGCAATGTTCTCACAGATGGCAAGTAATAGAAAACATTACTGTTACATAATTGAACATACATAGGCAGATGATGCGCTTACAGAATACAACACGTAAGAAAAAACGATAATTTCGGGAGTATACATAACCGTCGCCCATGTTTGGAAGTTGTCGACAATTTCAATTGTTCAATCAGAAATCTCAATCGAGATGATTCCCTGAACATCATCGTACATTTCTAATGCATCCTCGAGATAATCTATGCACGCTTGAATGGAGCGATTAGGGACGTAGTCTTCACTAATATGATTTGTAAAAATGACATCAGATTTGCTTATTTGAGAAACAGCTGTTACTTTTCCAGGAATTATATGATGATTTCAACTGCGAAGACCACAAGAAGAACATTTTTCAAGTAGGCACGAGCACATACCATTTCACGATCGACGACGATTGAGACTTTAAACAACGGGACACTGTGAAGAGTCAATTAGCCCAATGATCAATACTCCATTATTAAAAAACAAATGAAATCCTGTCTGGCTTCGCTACTTCTGAAGTTAAGCCGCTGTGCAATTCTTCGATCGAAGATACTGTATCTTCGGAGAGCATTTGCTCAGCATGAATTCTGCAAAAGTTTTCATTTTGGGTTTGGATACGAGAACTCGACGTTGCCTTTTCACTTCGGCGAGACACTGGAGTCGATGAAAAACGCTACAGAGGAAGGTTAGGATAAAGAGATGGAATGGCGTCGGATTTTAAAACTCTTCGTTGTAGTGGCTGATCACCACGTTTACGCTTCCGCGTTACATTAATGTCAACGCTGCTGGTTGAGAAATCGGTTTCTACGAAATGTAGGGAGCACAAGCGACTGTTTTGAGTTGGTGTGAAGTCTTTTCGAGGTATTCGATTAATCCAAACTCGAAGTAAATCCTGATTTTTGAGAGGAAAATCGATGAAACGTTACATGTGGTGCAGTTGTGTGGTTTGAGTATCCAGATGTACATCCGACAGCGGCGCACTTATTCGGCATAACGAATCAGAAGGAGAACAACGTGCTTCCCATGCGCTGGCATCATAAATTGACTTCACAATTAAGGTTGGTCGTAGATCAATAACACGTCGACGGCCCTGCAAAGCTCACGCCTGCTTGCATTGTTCATAGACTAAGGTACAATGTTTTCATTTGCGCGTTCACTGGCCTCCAATTGCAAGACACAACGCTTTCACTCGACAAGTTTTCATGGTCCAGTAGCTACTATTTAGAAGTCCATG
>CAJQUW010013782.1:0-23074 GCA_907163375.1 Prostheceraeus crozeri | reverse complement strand
ATATATGGAGTGCTGATGAATCCTGATATTGGATGAAAAGGCGGGTACTTAACTCTTGAAACTCATATGCTACTTGCAATGCAGTCTTTAGCTCACAATCGCATATAAACGCAATTTCATGCGAAATTATGTTATCGAAGATATTACAAAAAATATATGAAATAAGTTTTTGATGTAGCACAAATAAAATCAACAATCGACTCCGTGTTTTCAGCAGCATGACGTTTGGGTGCGTGTTGAAGTCAGTGCTTTTTCGGGACTGTTGCTCAACGTGATACATGGGTGTGAAACTTGGACACTATCGGCGCGGTGTCGTAGAGCTTTAGATCAGTCCTTTTCCGAAATGTGTGCTTCTCTTTATCCACTAAATCCCTTATGTAGAATCCGCGGCCGAACGCCACTTAAGAACGTGGAAGCGTAATTAAATGATAAAACTTGGATCAGAAACTTGGTCGTTGAATGGTCGTTCAGATCCAGCAGTCTTCCGAATTTATAGCATATATGTATGCTTATTTACAAAAAGAAATAAAAATCGAGAAAGACAAAGTTAAATCAGATACAGAGATAAGTTAATGACAGTAATAATTATGCACATGTTTCACAATCATGTAAGCTTACTCGTAGAATTTGCAATCGAACATGCCCATGGGATAAACGAGTTTAGACGTCTGGATGTTGAACAACAGGGCAAGTGAAAGTGGTTGCTTCTTGGTAGACGCTCCGGAACTAGATGATGCAAAGGATGAGATTCATTTTCACATTTACATGATAACTTGAGTGCTAAATTCTGTTGACTCGAAGCAATTATCTTTCATAGCTGTACAGGTGCAGTACTCACAGTACTCATGGCAGATAGTCCGATGAGCACGTCTAAGAAACATATTCACTTTGTTGACGTCATCACAACGTAAGTTTCCAAACAGAGGAGAACAGTATAGAAACACAGAAAGAACAATCGCATTGAAGACATTAAACAGTTGTTGTTTTGAAACAAACGGCTGTAGGGATCGGGTAGCAAACAACCATTGATTTCCAGAAGAAGTATGTCAGAAGAAGAGTAGTAATCCCATTGCAGACGCAAGTGCAGTGCGGTGCAGTGATGAGTCATCGATGAGTCATCATGCTGACTCAGCCCCCCCCCCCCTCTAAAGGAAATGTGAGGGAGTTCGTCAAGGATGTGCTGGGAGGAATGGGTCCGTGAGGAGGAAACGGGTCTCTCCCCCCCCTCTGGAAGGAAGGAAGGAGGAGTGATGAGGCAAGGGGTGGGAAGGAAGGTGATGTGTGAGGAATAGAGTGTGGAAAGGGTGGATGTTGGTGTTGGGATGAGAAAGGCTGGAATTCGGCGTGAAGGAGTGCTCGGATGAGAAAACGGAGGCCAGATTCGGACTCTACGTGAAATTTTGGGTTAGGAAGGATGTTTCCAGCGACATTGGAGAGAAAAAGTTTTGAAGACCTCCCCCCCCCCTCCTGCCAAACTTCCAACTTTGGTTGTAGACATCGTAGAAAGTCGTGCCATAGCTCATTTGAAAGCTGGGAGTGAGAAAAAGGCAGTGAAAAGCTCAGTTTGGACTCTTTTTCGTGGGTTTAGGGAGGAAAATGGCAGGAAACCGTCAGAGTTGGAAAAGGCAGGTGTTGGAGGTTTTGGGATGAGAAAGTCCATTTTTCTACAGGAAGGAGGCCTCGGATGGGAAAATGGAGTGCAAATTCGGACGTTTTGGCCAAAGTTGGTTCTAGGAACTTCTTCCCAACTCAATCGGAGAGAAAAAGATCTGACCTCCCCCCCCCCTCCTGCCAAACTTCCAACTTTGGTGTTAGACATCGTAGAAAGTCGTGCAATAGCTCATTTGAAAGCTGGGAGTGAGAAAAAGGCCGTGAAAAGCTCAGTTTGGGTTCATTTTCTTGGGTTTAGGGAGGAAAATGGCATGAAACCGTCAGAGTTGGAAAAGTCAGGTGTTGGAGGTTTTGGGATGAGAAAGTCCATTTTTCGACAGGAAGGAGGCCTCGGATGGGAAAATGGAGTGCAAATTCGGACGTTTTGGCCAAAGTTGGGTCTAGGAACTTCTTCCCAACTCAATCGGAGAGAAAAAGTTCTGACCTCCCCCCCCCTCCTGCCAAACTTCCAACTTTGGTTGTAGACATCGTAGAAAGTCGTGCCATAGCTCATTTGAAAGCTAAAAGTGAGAAAAGGGCCGTGAAAAGCTCAGTTTGGGTTCATTTTCTTGGGTTTAGGGAGGAAAATGGCAGGAAACCGTCAGAGTTGGAAAAGTCAGGTGTTGGAGGTTTTGGGATGAGAAAAGTCGTTTTTCGGGTAGAAGGAGTGCTCGGATGGGAAAATGGAGTGCAAATTCCGACGTTTTGGCCAAAGTTGGGTCTGGGAACTTCTTCCCAACTCAATCGGAGAGAAAAAGTTCTGACCTCCCCCCCTCGGCACCGATCTTCCAACTTTGCTTCTAGTGGACGGATTTTGTTGTGCCATAGCTCGTTTGAAAGCTAAGAGTGAGACAAATTCAGTGAAAGAAACGGCTTGTTCATATCTGTCTTCGTTTAGTTGTGAGACACCATTTAAGATTTTGGGACATTGGCGAAAAACGACAGAGTTAGAATTTGGGACGTTCTGGGCTGTAGCTTCAAAACGAAGCATCGGATTGGAAAACGGATTTCAGATTTGGAATCAGCGTGAAATTCTCTATCAGCATGGTAAGTTTCAAGTCAATCGGAGAGTTTCAAGTCAATCGGAGAGAAAAATTTTCAACATTTTTCGAAAAAACGACAGAGTTACGATTTTTGCGATGGCTGCCTACTGTAGAGCCAAAACGAAGCATCTGATGGGAAAACGGAGGTCAGATTCGGATTCAGCATCAAATTCTACATAGAAATGGTATATTTCCAGCTCAATCGGACCTCCAGAATCGATGATAGAAGCGTTTTAAGTGTTTGGATGATGGGTATTACGTCATCAGCTGATCGCCACACACTATATAAGTGGAAACTCGCCTTGTGGAAATCAGTTCTCCTCCCGACTGGGTTGGGGTAGGTGAACTCTGGAGCTCCGATGATAGCATTGGAAATCTGAAAAACCGGGTTTCTGTAAGAAACCGACTTAGGAAATTTCATTGCTGATATCAGCTAAGGCGTCAGACTTAGAGGTTAGCCAGGAGATGGCCTTCGTCTCCAGGCCATAAAAGACTCCAAAACTTTAAAGGCTTGTGACTTTGCTTCTACAAGTCCGTTTGACTTGATTCAAAAAAGGTTCGGTCGCTATTGACCTGCTCTAACTGATAGACTACTTATAAAATTTCATAAGTAGTGCTAAAAAGTTAAAAAATTTTAAATTCACTAGTTTTGGAGGTTTTCTGGGGTTTTCGACCCTGCTGAAGTCAATGAAAGCATTTTTAATTATGTCTGAGCCAGTCTTCTGATGCTATAAGCGGCTTTTCACTGAAAGCGAGCAAGACACGGAGAGTTTTGCTGTAATATTCCACTGACAGGGTGTTCCTTCGGGACGGCGGACGATGCCGTAGTGATAAGTGTGGCAAGGGAGTGTGTCATAGTTTAGACCGTAACCGCTGGGACAACTCATGTCTCATGTTGGGCATTTGACAAAGTTCTCAACGTAGCACTTTGAACGCCAATCGGTTGAGTCTTAGCTATCTTGTCATGGGTGGCCTCTAAACATCTCCATTGCAAAACGCTGGTGAATCAAGCTCTCTACGACTTGCTATCAAGCTGATCAAAGTAACGACTTGCTTCCTCTTGTAAATAACTCCACCGGTTTTCATGTCTGGCGATCAAGTCATGGACGGTGCACGATTTTCGGTGTGATACTTCCTGTGGGTGATTTCGAGACAGCGGTGAAGTCCGTAGCTGCACGGGACGTGGGCAATGGTAATCCTTGTGAAACCTCTCTGCGTCATGTTTGCAATGTTTCGTCTCAACGTTGTACTCTGACCGCCAGGGCGACATTTAGCTATCTGCCACAGGTTACCTCATAAAATCTCCATTGCACTTGTTTCCCGACAGTTGGCCAAGCATGCGAGAATGAACCATCAGTTCTTGTCTCTATCACGGAGACGAATTGATGAATGGAATGAAGGGAGGACATTCATGCGCCACACGCAACACATCACAGACTTCTCTCTTCGCTAGTGAACAAGCTCTTGTCAGTGTCATCAGAAACTTTATCATATTGTACAAAAGTTTTATTGCAACACAGGTTGATGTATAGTTAGAAAGTTTGATCATCAACGTTTTATTCGGAAGTCTAGTCAGAAACTGTATCATGGTTTGTAAAAGCAAAGTTAGTGTAGTCAGAAACTTTATCATGTTGTATAAAGGTTTTACTGCTAAACAGGTTGATGTATAGTTAGAAAGTCTGATCATTGAAGTTGTATTTGTAAGTCTAATCAGAAAGTGTATCATGTTGTACAAAGGTTTTACTGCTACACAGGTTGATGTATAGTTAGAAAATTTGATCATGGCGTTTTATGAAACACAAGTGTTATGAAATGTGAGCGTTAGTGTAGTCAAATAATATTACCGCGACACACGTTTGTGAAAATAATGTTTGATCATTGACGTTGTATGACTGACCGAACTCATCACAGCACTAGAAAGTTTTATCGAAAAGGTTTTACTGCACAGTGTAGATTGTCTTGTAACTTACTTTCACAGCACTAGAAAGTTTTATCGAAAAGGTTTTACTGCACAGTGTAGATTGTCTTGTAACTTATTTTCACAGCACTAGGAAGTTTTATCGAAAAGGTTTTGCTGCGCAGTGTAGATTGTCTTGTAACTTACTTTCACAGTGTTAAAAGTTTTATTGGAGACAGTTGCGAAATGTTTCCCTATTAGAAAATTCAAACTTCATGACTGTTAGATTCGCTTCATCAGGTTTACTAAAAGCAGTCTTGTACTGCAATGAGAGTTTAGAATGTTATATGAAAACAGTGTTCACCACAGCGCTAGAAAGTTTAGCACAACACAAGTGTCATGAAAAATACTTTATTTGGTCTTTGATTCAACATCATTGAAACCCACTTCACTAATAGCAATGACAATATGCTTTATTTTATTCAGAAGCAAATGATCGCCGTAACCATGAAATTTGTCCATACGAGAAATAATCTTCCGCAGATGTCGTGTATAAAACTCAGAAGCATCAGTAACATATTCTTGTCCATAGGAACGAAATTGAAAATCAACACTTTCCGCTACTTCACCTTCTGGAAAATGACTGTAATTGATATCTGCAATTAAATGAGCCTTGATGAGACTGTCTTTGAAATAAGATATCAACTCCGTAAATATTTTTCGTGTGTAGTCTAAACATGCCTCCAATTCTGTCTCCTCCCTTTGAAACTCAAGGATGTAATCTTGTATTAAGCCTCCGAAGCACTCTTGATGAAAACGAATCGTGCAATCATCATGTTTCAATGTATTGACTTCAGGTGCCATGGTTGAGTCTATTGCTAAACAACATATTTGCCTAACACGATTTCAATAACGCGTTACAAATGTGCGTGCGCACATCGGGAACTCTAGCTCGTCTGTGATTGGACGAGAGGTCTGATCCATTCACCGCTTAGGAAAATCTTATAAAAGGCAGTGCACCAGCTCTGCTCTTCACATTTATCTTTCACAAGGTGAGTGTCGGTGAGCTCCTGCTATCAGGTTGTTTTGACTTGCTATCAAGTTGAATAGTCTCTTGCTATCAAGAGATTCACTTCTGCTCATAAAACATATCATCGCTGTAATACCTCCTTTGCTCGAGCGTTCCTTCGGGACGGCGGGTACTGCCGTAGAGGGATTGCGTTGCACGGGTTGTTCGTCGTTTGTTAGACCGAAACCTCTGAGCCGTTGCTCATGTTGGGCGTTCGACTTCATACTCAACGTGACGCTTTCTCTCGCCAGGTCAGAGTACTTTAGCCATTCGACAAAGGTTAGTCTTTATGATATGGAGTAGAGGGAAATGTAATTCATTAGATGTCACTTCAATGATTGTTCCCAAACGTTGACTAGGCAAATGAAACGATTCTCATCTTTCCTTTTCAGTGATTGAAGTCTTACTTATCTACCATTGATCATCTACAATCGACTATCTACCATGGAGTTTGCAAAAATTGAGAACTACCGCATTGCTGTCGAGATGGAAAAGGCCACCATCGAGCAATGTAAGTATTTGTAACAAGGTTGACACTATTACTAACATCATTAGGGTAGACATCCTCATTAAATTCAAGAGCCCTTCCCTTATGTTGTTCATGTCTAAACCGAATCCAAATTTTACCTCTGCTCATCTTTGCTGTCATTCTTTTTCAGTACATGAATGCATTCGTAATGGGGAACCCGTCCCCCAAGGAGCAATCGGGCAAGCTTACGAGCGGCTCGGAAAGTGTAAGTATCCTCACCTATGACAGTTGGAATGTCATGTTTTAGCACTTTTGTATCCGTATAGCTGACTCTCTATCATTATTATCTCCGCAACCTCTAATCTAATCTCTTTTTCCTCTCTACAGATATGGCGAAGAAGAAGAAGTGGGAGGAAGTCGCGAGGCGGAAATACCGCGAGGAATTTCCGGCCCTACCTTCCCACTCACCTACCTCCGCCCAAGCTGCGACCCCTTTCTCGGGCATCGTTATCGCCCCACCTCCACCGCCACCAGCTCCGGTACCTGTGTCCGTCCCTGCGCCCGTCCCAGCTCCGGTACCTGCTCCTCGCCATCACGTCCCTCCAACACCGAAGCCCAGGACCCTTCCACCCTCGGCTCGTGTCCCACTCCTGCCTCCTCCGCGTTCATCCTTGCTGCCGGAATTACAGTCTTTAGATGGTAAGTAATCGTGATTGGGAAATAGGGGGTTGACACTTCAAACTTGAAATGTTGATCATGTTACTAATCTCTTTTCTCTTTTTCTCAACAGATTTGGCGGCCTACCTCCTGGACGGTGACGTTCCCTCCCGTCCCATCGTTATCCCAGCATCGCCACCACCACCTGCAGCGGCCGACCTCCCTCTCCTCTCCGTCAAGTCGGTGGAGAGATTGTTGGAGGAGCAGGAAATGGAGTTGGAGATCGTCGGAGAGGAGAGGGAGATTGCAATCGAGGAGGAAGGTGTGAGGGAGAGAGAAGGACCTACGGCTCGACAGCTCAGCTGTACGGACTGCGGGCAGGTCTTCGCGAGGCCATTCTGCCTTCGGCGACACCGGCATTCTCGCTGCCCAAAAGCGAAGGGAGAACTGGAGAAGACACGCCGACCGATCCCTCAACGGCCCATGTGTGAAGGTTGTGGACGCACGTTCTACAACAACACCAACTTGCGAGTCCACATCGAAGGCGGTTCCTGTGGCAGTGTGAGGCAACCACCAACAACAACAGGTAGGAAGCATCCTTCATCGCACGTCGGCTTTTCCTGTTCTTCGTGTCAGAAGACCTTTCCTACAGAGTTTGTTCTTTCTTCGCACACACTGTCACACTCATTCCACTGATCTTTACACTGACAACAACGTCACTCTAAGGCTGAGCAAGTTTTCCCTTGAGAGGCTCGTTCGCGATTATGAGTTAGAAAGCTCTGAAGCTGTGCAGGACATTCATACTTTCTTGATGAATAACATAGGCTTAATTCATCAAATGTTGGCGAGTTTAGATAGATTTTTACTTAAGGGCATGTTCTATCTCACTGCTCGTTTCAATAAGGTAGACAGTAGCACGGGAGAAGTAGAGTCCACTGTGACCATTAGGATAGCCTCCTGTGCTGCTGATCTCATAGGTGATGTAAACGAGTGGGTAGATAGACATGCGACCTATCTCGTCAACAACTTAAATAAATTTAATGAAAGAGACAGCGGTCTGGTCTTTGATGGGATAGAGAAGGTAGACATCAAAATAAATCTTTTAGAAAATTTACAAGGGAGTGGTTGTTTCACCCTCCCCAAATCACTGGCTGACAAAAAGGCTGTCATCAATGTAGAGTGTCAGTCCCAGTGTTTCAAGTATGCCGTCCTCTCCATTCTTCACTATAATGACATAGGTATAAATCGTGAACGAATCACCAAGTATCGTGAATGGGAGGATGAGCTTAGGTTTGACGGGTTAGATGTCAACACATTAGACTTTAAAGGCATCGCCCAATTTGAAAAATTGAATAACATTAAGATTGTCATCCATCTCTGGGAAGAAGGTCTGAAGGGCGTTAGGTATAATAATCGCCAAAGTAACTTTGACCGGGTTGTCAATCTCCTCCTAGTCTATAGCGATAACCACCCAGAATGGCATTATTGTGACATTCCTAAAATTTCAAACTTATACCATCATCAAACTGCATATAGGAACAATTTCTGCTACTGTAATCGCTGCACACGGCGTTTCACATCAAAAGCATTTTTGGAAGAGCATTACGAGTGGTGCTCTCGGGGTAAGCTTCAAATGGAAGTCATGCCCAAAGATAAATTTTATAGGTATGAAGAAAACGGCAATGAGCTCAGTCCCATATGTACCATCTATGCGGACATTGAATGTTATATTGAACAAGAAGATCTAAGTCATGAGCCAGCAGCCATTGCCTGCTATGAAGTTTGGCATCCATATTATAGGAACCAAAATAAGATGCATGTGTGGCAAGGCGAGGAGTGCGTTGAAAACTTCCTCAACTTTTTAGATAGGAAAGCCCGTTTTCATCAACGCTATGAAACGGAGCTAACTAAACTAGGAAACCCATGTGCTTCACAGAAGCCGATAAAATCAAATTTGATAGGACCACGGAATGTCTCCGCTGCTGTTCATCCTTTGATGATCAGCAACATAAGAAAGTGAGGGACCATTGCCATCTCAGTGGTAAATTTAGGTCTGCCTTATGCAGTAAATGCAATATGAGACTTAGGCTCAAGCGGCGAACGCTCCCCGTCATCTTTCATAACTTTAAATGTTATGATGCGCACATCATCATTCGCCATGGATTCGGTAAAATGAAATCCTGGTCATCTAAAGTGATTGCACAAAGTAAGGAAAAATTTGTGTGCATCACTGCTAAAGTCCAAGTCGATAAGACGATGGAGGGGAAGCCTGTCTTCTAGGACATAAAGTTTCTAGACAGTTTTCAGTTTATATCTTCTTCCTTAGCCGCGTTGGCTAATAATTTAGAAACACATCCCCTCACTCAACATTTAAAGAAAGACTATCCCAACATAAGTGACAGTCTGATACGACGGAAAGGGGTGTTTCCTTATAGTTATTTTAGTTCAATGGATACATTGAGGGAGACATCCCTTCCATCCATCGATAAGTTTAAAAATGATTTGACGGGTGAAGACTGTTCGCTGGATGATTATAGGCATGCGGAGCAAGCATGGTTAGAATTTAGGTGTCGCACTTTTGGTGACTACATGCTTGCCTACTTAAAATTAGACGTCTATCTGTTGGCTGACGTGTTTGAGACTTTTAGGAAAGTCACATTAGAACAGGACGCCTTAGACCCCGTCCATTTTGTTAGTCTGCCGGGTCTGTCCTATCAGTCAGCCTTCAAGATGACGAAAGAGAGCATTCATTTACTGCAAGATGCAGAAATGTATACGTTATTTGAACGTGGTATTAGGGGTGGCTTGACATTTGTTAACAAACATGTTGTCAACAGCACCCAAGACATAGGATCGACGACGCATTTGATGCACATAGACCAAAATAATTTATATGGGAGTGTATTATCCAAGCCTTTGCCACAGTCTGACTTCCAATGGGTATAGCCCCATGACATTGAATACTTCTCCAATCCGGCACACATCATGGCACTGGGAGATGAGGCCGACATAGGTTATTTCTTTGAAGTCGACCTCATCTATCCAGAATGTATTAAGAATAGGACAGTTGATTTTCCTCTCGCACCCGAATCTGGCATAGTCAGTCCGGATATGTTCTCTCCCTTTATGGAAGAACACAATAAGCAATATGAGGAAGTTGTAGGAAGTTGTTGCTCACCCAATTGAACAAGCAGCATTACATCGTGCACTATTCGATCCTCAAATTTTATCTAGGTATGAGGATGCAACTAGACAAAGTCCATCACGCTATCCAGTTTAGGCAGAAGCCCTTTCTAAAACCGTATATAGAATTTAATAGTAAGAAACAGGCTGAATCCAAGAATCCTTTCGAAAAGGACTTCTTTAAATTTATGAATAATGCCGTCTTTGGTAAAACCATGGAGGATGTAAGAAAGCGCATGGATTTTCGTATCGTGACTGATCCGGAAACGAGTATCAAGTTATGCCGCTCAACGTTGCTTTGTCACCATGATGTCATTTCCGAAGACATTACTGGTTTTAAAATGCTAAAATCTAAAGTAGAACTTTGCAAGCGCATTTATGTTGGTCAAGCTGTCTTGGATCACTCCAAGTTAGAAATGTACAAGTTGTTTTACCACACCTTTAAAACTTGTCCATTGATCCAACATGTGGAATTAGTAGGAGGCGATACAGACAGCTTCTTCCTAGCTTTGACAACCACTAGCCATGTCAAGCAGGAAGACATTTTAAAATATTTAGCACCCAAGTTTGATAGTTCCAACTATCCCACTGACCATCCGCTTTACTCTACCTCAAATAAAGCGAAGCTTGGCTGCTTCAAGGATGAGTGTGCCGGCAAACAGATAGAGGAGATGATCTTGCTTCGCCCCAAGATATACGCCATGAAGCTAAAATCCTCAGAGCTTTCTATTAAACGGGCGAAAGGCATCTTGAAGTCAGTCGTTAGAAAAATGACACATAGGGACTATCAAGATGCCTTAGATTCTCTTAAAATTAAAAAAGTAGAAATGACCATTTTAAAATCACAGTCGCATCAAGTCAGAACAACGACGTTTAGGAAATGAGGTCTCTCAGCTTGGAAAGACAAGCGATGCTGGATGAGTCCTAACCACTTATTACCTTACGGCCATCCAGACACTCATCTACCTCCATCCAAGAGACAGAAACTTTCTCTTCGTCCGTCCGGCGATGTATGATGATGAATGCTTCCTCTCTGTTGTGGTTGATATTTTGCTTTTTCACTCCATAGCGTTTTCTATGGGCATTGCGATCGAGTGCCTTGTAACTTGCGTCCAACTCCTGATCACAGCATATCATCGATGGGGTATCCAGTGCTTTTGCTGACTTTGTTTTCTCCCTGCACATCAGTGACTTTGTTTTCTCCCTGTGCATGAGTGACTTTGTTTTCTCCGGTGATGTGAGCCATAAAAACTTTGTTTTCTGCTACCATCAGTACGACCTATGTGCGGTGCTATGAAAATCGGCTGTGATGATGAATAACATATCATGTACAGACTGTCTCGTTTTTCTTTTGACATAAAAATGGGATTCTCACTCAATAGACAGAAGTAAAAGTTTTGCTCATTTTGTAAGATGAGTAGGGTTAGAAATAAAGTTGATGATTGTAAAGTTAGAAGTAAAGTTATAACCATGTCGCTGTTTGTAAGATAGGTGAAATATAAATGAAGTCAGAATCACTTCACTGTTTGTAAAGTTAGAAATAAAGTTGACGTTTGTAAAGTTTGAAATGAAGGTGATGATTTTAAAGTTTGTAAGATAGGTGAAATGTAAAATGAAGTCAGAATCATTTCACTGTTTGTAAAGTTTGTAAGATAGGCGAAGTATAAAATAAAGTCATAAGTATTTCACTGTTTGTAAAGTTTGTAAGATAGGTGAAGTATAAAATAAAGTCAAAACCATGTTAGAGTTTGTAAGTTATCAACCTCACCAACGAATGTAACATCATGACAATTTCTTCGGCTTAGGAAGCATCAACCACTTTGCTGACTCATGTCTATAAATAGCTCTGACTCATGAAGTGGCAAAGCGCCAGTCAGTTAGATAAGAATCTAATCAGTCTTGTTCACCCTTTTCACCGACACGTGTGTGGGCATCATTTCATGTCAATAAATAGCGCTGACTCATCATAAAGTGATGAACCTTGTTGATGACCTTTTCACCGAAACGTGTATGGGCGATAGTTCATTGCGATGACTCATTCAAAACACATCATGTGATTAACACGATTCTATTAACTGTGGCTCATACAGATAGCGCATTAAAGATTTAACAATGTCAACTACTTTACTGATATCACGTAAACCAGTCATGATACAATGTCCGTTGTGAAACACTGCAATATGTACAGGATACCACTTCCGAACCAGAGCAGCAGGAAAGAGTTCAGTTTCATAAAATACACAATAATTACTGGTTTTAATGTTTGCTAGATTCACTAACATCTTCAATTGAACAGACACTAGTATATTCTTCAATGTCAGGGGACTGAGGAGTAGATGAGGCATGAGTGTTCGCATTTTCTTAACGACTTCGTACCACATGGACTGCATCACGAAATGAGAAAGGTTTCCTAGGACCTGGATTTTGCCGCAGCGAAAGATTTGAAGATTTCGACCATTGCTCATGCGAATGACCAACATTTGTGGACGACAGCGATCATATACTGAATCGGGAAGATGGGTATGCAACTGTTCTAAATCGATGTCTCTTCTGAGATTCATTTCGCGCATGGCGTTGATGATGTGGATGGGGAGCATAATTCACAAAAGACATGAGGGTTGAGTGAACTTCCCTTTTATACTTTTCCCATGAGGGCTTTGGAATCACAATGTAGCAGTGATCATTATGTCATTATTTATTCGCGTCATCTCTTGAATGCGAATGAATACAATGCCGTATCCTACGTTAATGACACGGCAAGAGTTGGATAGGATTGCGCGATGTAGATGTAACTTTCGCAGTTGAAAGCGTTCTAGAGTTATCTGAAGTTTACGTTTCGTATCATGAAATGTAACACACTGACTTTTCCATGATACATAGAGGCATGCTGATAATTTCCACATGATTTAAACCTGAGTGAAGAGTGGTATGCCTAAGAAGGAGAGGGTAATGTTCATGTGTGGCATGGTGAGTGTACATTTTCTTTCTTGATACGGTGGCCGTTAGGCCTTGGTCTCATAAAGACCGATGGTGCGTTCTCAGTGTGTGGAGAGTGTTACTGTAGTTGATCATCATCATCAACATGGACATCATTTTTAAAGGTCATGGAGACAAGATAGGGATTCAACGTGAACAACCTTCCGTCCCTGTGCGGACCCATGTAGATAGTTTGAATTTTGATTTCGAAGGAGTAGAATCCTTTTCCCAAAATGGGGAGAGGTTTGCAATTGAGTAAGTCGAATTCTGTGCCCTCCTTTTCATGGATGATGAGACAGTGTCTATCCATATGAACATACATGTATCGTCTTTCCATGATGGGAACTGGTGGCCGCTTCCCATTGTGTTGAACAACTTCTTTGGGAATGGTGAGATTTTCTTTCAGGAATGTTTCAAGAGTATTGAATTGTAACCGTGTCCAATAGTCTAACGGTACACACGCGGCGAGTCCACACTTTGTTGACATAACCTTTAGATAATCAATCCGTTGACTTATAGTTTTTATGGTTACGGCTTCTCCATGATGAGTTATCTTTTGATTGAAAGCATTTTTGCCCGATGCTTAAGTAAGGGAGTTCAGTATACCCAGTGCGAGAGCAGAGTTGATGGCTTCGAGCAACTGCATGGTTAGCGCAAGGACGGAAATGATTGCCATGGGCTCAGTCGTCTGTTATAATAACCAGACCTATCTCCAATCACATGCGTTTCCCTTTTCATGTTTTCCCTGTCTTTGGTACGTGACAAAGAGTTATCACACGTGAACTTTTGACTGCGTGGGTGGAAACCTTCCCTATTCATATGCAAAGTCGTTGTAGTCCTCACAAAAGCATTAGTGACACACCCCTTCTAGCGAACAAAGACGCGTTCATTTATCTAACAAGGAGCCTGATAGTAATGCACAAAGCGCAATGCCTCATGTTGTGTCACGCCCCTTTTCTCGAACAAAGACGCATTCATTTATCTAACAAAGCGCAATGACTCATGTTGCTCTATACACCATTACAAAATACTCAGTGAAAAGAAAACTTTATTGCATCTACACAATGTGTCGCGCATCAAACAAAGTCGTGGATGTAAACACACTCAGTTGAATCATGATATGTTTAACAACGTACGCATTTCCTTCCAACGTCTCTGCTAGTCTCTCCATAATTTTCTCCATATGACGACCATAAAATTGATCACTAAGAGTAATCCATTCTGTGCAATAAGATCCAAAACGAAGTGGTTTTTGTAAATCTTTCAACTCTATATACCCTTTACATCTTGAGGTTGTAAACTCTCCATCAATCTTTTGAAGAGAGGAAGGCTTTCAGTGAGCACTACTTTCATATCATTCATCTTCATTTTAAATGTTAGTTTCCAATCTTGTAAAAATCCATCGAAATGGACTTTCTCATCCCAAAACCTCCAACACCTGCCTTTTCCAACTCTGACGGTTTCCTGCCATTTTCCTCCCTAAACCCAAGAAAATGAGTCCAAACTGAGCTTTTCACTGCCTTTTTCTCACTCCCAGCTTTCAAATGAGCTATGGCACGACTTTCTACGATGTCTACAACCAAAGTTGGAAGTTTGGCAGGAGGGGGGGGGGGTCTTCAAAACTTTTTCTCTCCAATGTCGCTGGAAACATCCTTCCTAACCCAAAATTTCACGTAGAGTCCGAATCTGGCCTCCGTTTTCTCATTCGAGCACTCCTTCACGCCGAATTCCAGCCTTTCTCATCCCAACACCAACATCCACCCTTTCAACACTCTATTCCTCACACATCACCTTCCTTCCCACCCCTTGCCTCATCACTCTTCCTTCCTTCCTTCCAGAGGGGGGGGGGGGAGGGACCCGTTTCCTCCTCACGGACCCATTCCTCCCAGCACATCCTTGACGAACTCCCTCACACTTCCTGCCAGAGGGGGGGCTGAGTCAGCATGATGACTGATCGATGACTCATCACTGCACCGCACTGCACTTGCGTCTGCAATGGGATTACTACTAAGAAGTATCAATTTAACTGACTGAAGTCTTCGATGTTACAAAATGCAAGAAGACTTCTACAAGAACATCAGAAATTCCAGCATTTGCTTTTCGCGACTTTTGTGTCATTCTTGTTCCCCTGTATCATTGGGTATGGAATTCATCCCTTAATCAAGCCCATTTCTTGAAATGTTGTAAGCGCAAGTTACGCTCATTCCTATCCCTAAAACAAGTCATGCGAGTACATTGAATGACATGCACGGAATATCAATCACTCTGTCCCATCTATCCCATGAGCGCATTTTACATCAAATGTTCAGGCTTGGTGACCCACATGATTTTGTTTATCGGTCCAAACAATCCACTGCTGATGACCCTATCACTATGCTGTTTATTTTATCACCATGGTTATATCAAGGACATATTGATGGTGTTCATGGAAATACACTTGATTTTATGAAGGCCTTTGACAGATTCGAACAGCGTCAGCTCAGCTCATATTGTCATAATCCTAGTTGGACCGTCGACCTTCTTTCATGGTATGGCTGCGCATCGCTTGAATCCCATTGTGCCACTTGATGACGGTGTCAACCCACTCCATTCTCCGTCTTCCACGTCTGAAACCATCAATTTGCACTCCTCTTTTGATCGCGCTACTATAGTGGTGTCATCCGCTTACCTGATGTTCCAATTGCATCTTCCACCAATGATCTTTCCTGATATTTCAATCAATCTGCTCTCTACTTTTCACATAATTCGTTCGCCGATGTTTTTGAAAAGCATCGGTGATATCAAACATCCTTGCCGAATTTCTTTCAGCACACCGCTTCTAAAAAGCATGATTAGTTAATCGAATCATTTTTTATTACAACTGCGGCTCTTTGATTTCAGTGTTCACTGTTCTCAAGAGCTATCTATTCAACGATAAATGATATCCCCAAATTCCAAATAATGCTGGCTGCTCTCAAGGCACAGTTGTAGGTCTGAATATATTTTCAATACTCATGGATGACTGGAGAGCTGCTCATGATCAATGAACCACATCGCTAAATATTCAGATGATGATACTGTCTTAATTCCTTCCTTTAATGAACCAAGTTTCCTCAAACAGTGTATGAAAAATATTGAAATTGAATATATTCTTCAGTGGTCGAAGAATAATTTCCTACCAATAAATAACAGTAAAAGGAAGCATGTTGTATTCTGTCTTAATAAACTACCAATGTGCAAAAGCATTAATGACGAAAATCTTATCGACGATATTAAAGCTGCAAAAATTATTGGCATTCATTTTCAGAATGTCTGCTCGTTTACTGCTCATTGAAGAAATTTGACTGCACAGCTCCGTTTCACACATTGCACATTACGAGATCAATTGTGGAATCACAAAAAACAAAGTGACATTGATTTACTATTCTATTCAACCACCGATTGCGTCCAAGATATGTTGTTGTGCTTTCATTTATCGCAGCGGCATATAGTCCGGCAGCCAGAACGACTTTATGTAGGGAACGAGGCCGAAACTGACACTTTCCCAGAATGATGTACACCCTATGCCTTCTACGAATCGGCACGTCTGCCGAGTTCTAGTGAGTTCCTCTTCTTGTCAGACAAGATCAAAGAAAAACACATGTACATAAATCCAATGGGACGCAGATTGCAGTTTTTGGTCAAAATGAAATTTTGCATGCTTTCTCTGATTAAACGAAAAGTACTAAATCTAGAGTCATAATTTTTGGCATGGAATGTCTTCAGGTAATTTCCTTTCATTTTCATGCACCCCTGTCTAAACAGCCAAATGTATTTAGATTTGGCAAGCCTCTTAATGTCTGCAAACACCAACATGTTGGCCCACTCCATCCACATTCAACCAGATTCTCATATACATTGCCGATCAGCTGCATGATAATAGCACATGCACATCATAGGAAATTACTTAAAGACATTCCATGCCAAAAATTATGACTCTAGATTTGCAGTAGTACTTTTCGTTTACAAAATTTCATTTTAGCCAAAAACTGCAATCTGCGTCCCATTGGATTTATGTACATGTGCTTTTCTTTGATCTTGTCTGACAAGAAGAGGAACTCACTAGAACTCGGCAGACGTGCCGATTCGCAGAAGGCATAGGGTGTACATCATTCTGGGAAAGTGTCAGTTTCGGCCTCGTTCCCTGCAGAAACTCGTTCTGGCTGCCGAACTAATACTAGCGATGAGCGAATTCTTGAAAAAGAGGATGGATGTTTGCTTTCAATGATTTTGTGCAATGTCTACCTCAATCAATTTACTGAAGGGAACCTATCACAGGGCGTGGTTTTTTAATATCAAATCGAAGACTAATAATATCTAACTTTGCAGCGAGATAAACTTATGAATGGAATACCACCATATTTTCTCTTCGTATTACATAATGCCTATTTGATGTCTGTATCTTCGAATTGGAGTTACAGTATAAACCTCAAACCTCATAGTTCACTGTTTTGTTATTGCATGCACACATGTTATTGATATTTACCAATGGAGGTGATAATCGTCGTTGCATAAAATGTTGATTCAACGAAGGTCCAGTGGTTATTTGCTGAGACCTGATTGCCTTGAAGTCGAACATCTTGAAAATATGTACTTCGAAGTTTTTCAAGCATTTGAATCATCACGTCTCTTTTGACGCACGAAACATTTTCTGAAAGATGAATTAACAATTTTCGGGCAAAGGTCAAGCGAAAAATTGCAGCAGTCATATTTGAATATTTCGAGAACGATCATTTGTTGCTTTATTAGATAAAACAAAATCACTTGTTTGGGAATATCATCATTGAAAGTTCTTTTGTACAAATTTGAAAACACTAATTAGTGCGAGAGCTATTGACGTTTTCTTCCTGAATTAGGGCACGAGGTTCTTCTTGTTATCTTTAATATGTAGTTATCATGACGCTTTCATTAGCCATAACATCAAGTCCGGCAAGCCACTTGCACACAGAAATGTCAAAGCGAACTTCGGGAAAATCTGCCTGAAAAATGCAATTATGATCACACAAATGACAAATCTCATTTTGAGTGATTAAGTGAATGTTAGATCATTGCCCTATTAAGTGTACCAAGAGCAGAAGTGCAAGGATCCCCACAAAGAAATGGAAATTTGTGATTTTTGAAGGTCTGTAATTCGCATGACGAGTGGAAGTATAGTTTAAGAATTGTCGTTGGTTGACTATCTACATATAAAAAATAATAAGAACCTCGCGCGCGAATTTAGGAAGAAAGCATCAGCAGCTCTCAGACTAAATTGAGATAGAATTTCTTATTGTAATCCGAGATAATTCACTGTTGAAATTGTGACTTTCTTAAAAAACCTTTCAATTACATTACTTTCATTAACATACGAATTGGTGACAAAGAAACACCGGTACATCACGACCATACATATCCGACTTTTCGCTTTGTTTTAGCTATTCAGACAAGAATGGACCACATCTGTTTGTTGATAATGATACAAGTCGCTCGTCTATGCCCCAATTCCTAGATCTTTAGAAGAGTCGAATTACTGAAATATGCAGCAATTGCAGTTTCTTGACTCAAGAGGCGAATTATTATAAGCTATTTTATCAAAATGCTTTTATATATATATTGTGATAACAGTGATCGTGAACATCTGCAGCGCAAGCTGCACCAGAGCTGGAAGCGGGCATAGGCCTTAGGGGCCGGGCCGGGCTTGGTCCTGGAAATTCTGCAATCACTTAGGCCGGGCAGGGCCGGGCTTGGTCCGATATTCACTATGTCCGAAATATCTTCCTCATTTGATCATTTAATGTCTCTGAATCATTTTTTTCGAATCTGTATGCTGCAAATAGGTTTTTTAATTGAAATGTGCTAATAAGCGGTATCAAGTTGAGAGACAATAATCAATTGATGATCATCAAGTGATATTCTTCTGGAATTGAATATTTAGTTGAACTTTTGACTTAATGACTTAACATTTGTACATAGACTACATGTCTTGCGTGCTTTCGTTTTCCGGTATATAAACTTAAATCTGTACCTCGGTCTAATTTTCAATATTGTCTCAATGGCTACTTTATTGTGTGCCTAATCAATCTTGCTGACTTAGACGTACATCTGATGCCTCATGTAACAACAAATCATCAACTTAAGGAGACGTGATGACGTCATATCTGCCAGTGATCTGATACGCCACTGTTTCGTGACGCATCGTGACGAATCAGCTATGCGCAACACGATCCACACACAGGGAGAGAATGAAAAGGAAGTCACTTATTCGTGTTCTCTGAACACATAAAAATCTACACAATGAAACTATGTTGCGTATGCAAATAAGTGTACAAACAAAACGACTATCCTAAAGAGCTTGCCTTCTATAGCTTTCAGGATGATAAGAGACAGAAAAAATATCGTTCAATAGCATTGGACGAGTTTATTTTAAACCGATGAGTCACAGTGTGGTTTGTTTTAAACATTTCGAAGAAATAGATAAAGTAGAAAATCGAAGATAGACGATGTTGAAGGAACAGTGCAAAATCAGGCAGTTTTTATTCTGCTTGAGGAAGGAGGCTGCATCATGCTTGAAAATGGGACGCCAATTGGTTAAAATTTTCTCTTACAAAAAAGGAATGTTTTAGGATAACTGAATTTGAAGTCGGGCCAAATTAGAGAACCGTTGAAATGGGTGTGCATTTTTATAGTTTGTCTGTGATGCATGACCAGAAAGTGAAGAGAGCCAAGTTAGCTGCTTTAGTTCTTCTAACTTTCGATTTTCAAGATAATCAAAAAACTTCTAGAATTCAGTTGCAGTACCGGGTCATTTCTTGCGTATTTTCTTGATACTTGTAGCAAATGTATATTTAAGAATCTGACAGCCTATAAGCAAGGTGGCCGGGTCTCATAGTACGATCAGTTGTTGTATTTTGCCTTCCGTAAGAGTGAACGGGTTGCATCGTGATCACCTACATGCATTTCATTCTCTTATCATTCGATATATTATATTCAAGAAAAATCTAATTACGTCCGTTCAAACTTTTGGACCATTAGAGATTTGCAAGTTTTGTTTGCTGGCCAGCTACAGTGTTCCTCTATCAGCCAACTACAGACAACCTCCTGTCTCGTGAGCGGCGTTCTATTTCTCAGTAACACACTAAGCGTGAATTGGCAGCTGTGACGTCATCATGAATCTTTGACATGAATTTGCAGACAAACTAACGAGCAGATGAGTGGGAAAGTGACAGGAAATCGTCGCAGTGGTTGAACACTTTAATATTCAGTGATAAAATTGACGGAATTGACGGAACTGCACTTAAAGTATAAATTACAATAATAGGTAGTCAGCTATCGGTACATCGAATAAGACTCAATTTATATAAGTTTCTTCAGAACGTTCGCTACTGCTGACTCAGTAATAGCGGGTTTGTGTGGGATGCTATGATGGGTGCTTTAGCAACAGCTTGTGTCAAAAAATGATTTGCCGCAGTTAAACAGTCGGATGTGAATGAAATAATCACAAAGTCCGTGAATGACATTCATAATACAATCGGTTTCAGGGATAAATACTTTGTCACAGAAATTACTCTCAAATAGTTAGAAAGGCACTTCGTTACTAATTTTTGAATGACAATGTGTAAAGAGCCGGTATTGTTTGGTGTTATGCATACTTTTATCTGTCTAATTTCAGACCGCCATGTATTCTAGCTAGGCCTACAATCCGTCAGGCTAGGAAGAGCGTTACTAATTTCTTTTATCAATACAAAAAAGTTGCACACAAAAATTTCATAAGAAAGCTCAAATAAAGAAGTAACACATAAAAATTGAGATGATAGCAGCAGTTGGTAAGTCGAAGTTTCAATTTGCTAATCGATGAGTGATGTATCTTGGATGCCTTGCACATTGCATTTATAGTATAAAACAACAATGACCTAATTGACATTGAACTGATTGATATTGGCGCTTGACACATCGAGCATGCCTAGTATTGGTTAATCCATTCTGTCAATAGTTTCACTCCTGAAGTCGGATTCATCATGATAATGGGACTCGCATCCTTATTTCGCATCTTCATGAACAGTAACTCTTTGTTCTAACGCAGTCCACTTCTGCGCAATCAAAGAGAAAATGCCCAGTTATCATCGTAATCGACTTAGAGAGTAAAAACTCACTTAAGAAGACTTCGAATTCATTCAAGGCCTTTTTGTGTCGTTCTTCTTCCGTCTTTTCCTCCAATGCTTGGAAAATGGCACCGCCGACAAGATTGTAGACAATTGTGACCGTCGTCAGGGTGACCACAAATCCCCAATGTAAGCCTTTTTTCTCTGAAAATGATAATTAAGACATATATCAATATCCTTATAGAGGCCGGGAGTCCATGGTATTTGGAATCAGCGACATTCAAAATTACGCACAAATTATTGATGCTCAGAGTTTTGGTGCCCCGAATCATTTCCTTTCACTGATGGCATATATAGTTGACAACTTGTTCATTCTTATCGACCAGCAAACGATTTCAAGGATTATGTTGACCACTGAAAATTAGTTATCACTGATTGAGAAATCGAGCAAGGAGATTGAGTCTCTCGCGTCGACAAGTGCTGTCACAACCGGCCCACCCGCAAATCCGGTTCCATATCTGCCGTGAATCCACAGGGAAATATTTCGCAGTGTGCATACGAAATGCTTTTTTACCTTCCAATGCACAGAGCCATCCCAGGAAGCGAGAGATGGGACAGCCTTTACACAATCACAACTCTCACCAAGTTAGGGTTAACATCCTGTAGTAAGAGCGGAGGCACTTCCCGCGGCTGAGAGACTCGAACCCTGGACCTTCTGCATTTCCTTACCGGAGCGAGGCTCTTAACCACCTGAACCATCCTACCACCAGATGATTGGATGACTGGAATATGCTCATTGTGGTCATATAATTTCCCTAAATTCCCTGTCATGTAGCCTCTCTCTATGAGAGGGGTCCCTCCAAAACACCACCAAATTTATTTTACATGTAATTGGCGCAATCATAGCAGGCCTACATCAGCGAATCTTATGCTATGATATTCATTCTAGATCAAAATACTTTTCATTTGTCTAAATATAGAATCACCATCCATAAATGTGTCAATTTCTGTACTCAGTCCACTTTAGATGGTCAATAATTAACACTAATTATCGTCTTAAGTGCACCAGTGAAACGCCGAACTTTTTGAAGTTGTTCCAGATAAGAAATAGCGATTCCTTGAGGCCAAAACCGGCGCGTCGACCCTTTAAGAAAGAGGATCAAAGGAGAAGATCTCGACTCCTAATCTGGGTGTGGCAACATTTACGACACCGATTGCGACAAAAAAGTGTTCGACTGCATGTCCCCCCCCAAATTTCTCCATACTGCATTTAAATGACAGAGAAGCTATTGAGAAAGAGTGATGAAAAATACCTTACGATAACCTGCAGCAAGGAATTGAAGCAGCCCATTTTAGAAATGACTGAATGTAATTTTACTGAAGAATTGCTCACAAAAAATACAATGAATTTACTGATTACGTTGCGTTGATTACCTGAAGCTGATTACGCACCAAAGTGCTATGATTCTTGGGTTCTTCCAAGCACATCTCAACATGGTAAAGTAATCATTAATCCTTACTTCAATGATTATTTTCAAATACATGTAGTTGTTTCTTTCGGCTGATAAATGATAAAATACTGCAACCAAAGATAGAATTTTCAAGTTGCTGACAAAAGCGGGATTTTAGACAATAGTTCACTTTTCTTAGAGTGGGCTCTACAAATTGGAATCGGATTCCGTATTTTCTCCTCGACTCCGCGCATCCGGGTTTCTACCCCTAGCGGTCGATGTACATCGGTGTAAATGTCTACATTGAGGTGAGAAATATATCAAGAATATATCGAATGTGAGATGACTGTGAAAACTTACTGTGCTGCGAAGATTCATGTTTTCTATTGATGTTTTCTGACCTGAAGCTGTGTGATTGCTTTTGATTTAGTCAAAATTGTCTCGTGCTTGCATTTAGACCGACCTGAAAGTCACCGATGAACCACAAGACATTTTGTCCATTTGCAATGTACTCATATAAATAGGTATAATAGTGTTAATTGTGCCTTGTAATAAACTTTCCACAGAGCAGTTTCACAAGCAC
>CAJQUW010013781.1:0-20912 GCA_907163375.1 Prostheceraeus crozeri | reverse complement strand
CTTTCTCACTCAACCTGCGCCTCAAAGCGGTGAAAGGGTTGAAAACGGAGTCACATTTAAGGCTGTGGTCGTCTGAAGCTCATGCTTCTTTGGGGTTCTCATTGTCGATAAGTTTATTGCGGCGGTTTGTGACCGATGATCCGGTAACTCAGCAGGCTCTGGAATATGTTTGTATTTTACTGGTCATTGAATTTATTTATCGTTTGATTATTTTTCATTCTTTTTTCCACGTTTGGGTTTAATTTTAATGTGTGGTAGGCTTCGGGCCGTCCCAATTAACACCACCCCTGATTTGCGAAATATGAACAGTCATAGATGTTTTATGTTGTTGAATCAGTTTTTGGGCATGGCAATTATTTGGCTCATTTGTGATCGAACTTCCTTCCACTGCTCATCTTTTGCACTTCCCCTTTTGTTGCAGGTTAAGGTTGACAGATCAACGTATTCACGGCATACGGGAGTCAGGTTAGTTCCGAGGGTCCCGAACCCACTGGTAATGCTTTGGGCGGCAGGCCCGGTCAACTGCTCGAAAAAAGGCGGTACTGTTCCCTGCCACGGACATGAGTGGGTTGCTTTACTGAGGGGTTTAGCCCGTGTAGCTGTATCGGTTCCTCTGTGGCCTACCTCTGACTTTGTACCATTGTTACGGCAATGGGGTCTCATTTGGGTTTCTTCGACGCTTTTGCGACATGAACTGTGCCCTTAAGTGTCTTTTTTTGCGTATTATTTATTGCAGCTTTGTTGATATTATTACGTTTTGTTCTGATGCCTTCCAATGTTTCTTGTATCACTTTGTTGCTACAGTATAATTTTCGTTTATTTGATTATATTCTATAGCGAAATAATGAAAAAAGTGAAAGACACACAAGAAACGTAGTCAAGCCGTCAAGCTCAAAACCCCTCCTCAGATCAGCTCAGCAACGTAAGAGGACTGAGGTCAATTACGACGAACATCAACATCTTTGCAAGGTAAGTCACAGATCTTTCTAGCCCTGTCGGAAACCAGGTTAGATCCCAGTGTTTAATCAAGCGACGTTACTCCTGATGGATACTTATTTCCACCAGGATGGTTAAAGCACCTTGTCATGGTCTTGGAGTCTATTGCCAAGACAAGACTTCCCTGAGAGGCTTTCGTAGCTCAGAGGATCCAAGGCATGAGTATCTAGCCTTCATTGCGCCGCTGCTGAAGGACCATCTTCTTCTATTTTTCACTTTACCGCTCTCCATCACTAATGCTGTATTTTCAATCGTTCTTTCTGACAGATCGATATTTCTACAAGGTATCCTGCGCTGATGTTCCCGTTCTTTGGTGACTTCAACGTGCACATGTTGACTGCCTTGTGCACATCACGCACCACCGATCTCTCCGGTCAGGCAAGCCCACACCATTTCGCTGTCTCTCACAACCTTAGTCAATATTGTCACTTGTCCATACCAGAGTGCCTGACGCCGAGCTGGGATTACTGGACTACTCTCCTTGACCTGTTTCTCACCTCAAATCCCAACTTGTTTTTGTCACACAAAGGTTACTTCTCCTCCCCTCGGCACGTCTGATCACTGTGTTAATCACAGTTTCTCTGGCAAACAAATTTCGCTCCATCACCGTCTGCACCTTCCCATAGAACAGTTTATCAATTCTCCAAAGCAAGACTGGTGTGAGCTATACACAGCTTATCGCTTTCGTTGGCTTTTCTTCATTGCTTAACTCAAGCCTTAGCTAATCTTTCCGCATCTTTTCGTTATGTTCAAGTTCAAGCTGTAGATTTGATTCTGAGCGAGAAGGGCCGCTCTTCTTTTCTTTCCTTGCAGCTCTTCGTTCCTTCCACCTAAGTCGGCCGCAAGACACTGACAGAGTGGCTTCAGATAGGGAATGTTGGCCTACATTCCTCACCGTACATTCCAAATGAAAAGCCCCATTCACAACCTTGGTTTACACCAGAATGTTGACAGCTGCAACATGCCAGCGTGACCACTTTTTCCATAAGTATAACGCAGTGACAGATAGCGCTGGCAATCTTGAATTGTACAAAACCGCACGTAGACATTGCAAGGAAACCATACATCAGGCCAAAAGCCGTATACGCTTTGTTATGTACGGAAATCCATTGCTACCCAAAAGCTTGGCTCTAAGGACTTCTGGAGGATTTACAACAGTGTCACCAATAGGAACAAATCCTCCATCCCAGCACTCCGTCATGCCGAAGTCAGTACTTCTATGGCGACAACCTCAGCAGACAAAGCCGAGCTTCTTTGCAAAGAGTTTGCGAAGAATTCGTCATTAGACGATGGAGGTAGAATTCCACCTCCAATTCCCACGCGCACTGATGAGGCAGTTAGTCCTTGTTTTAGTCCTTAATTTCATTGTTGTTAATTGCATTCACGACATGGTTTAAGATGCTTTGGTGGACAATGGATCCCCGCTACTTGCCTTAATGTCGGCGGTCACAATTGTGACGTGTTATTTATTCATTGATTATTATTGCCTTGACAACTGATGTGTGGTGGTGAGGGTTTGATCCAGCCAACTGACAGAGTCGCGTAAGTGGCTCGTAGCTCAGATGGTTAGAGCACAGGTCTAGTTAACCTTGGTCGTAGGTTCGAATCCTACCAGCCGCACATCTTTTGCATGGCAATTTGATCTATCGTTTATCTAATTTCATTGTTGTTAATTGCATTCACGACATGGTTTAAGATGCTTTGGTGGACAATGGATCCCCGCTACTTGCCTTAATGTCGGCGGTCACAATTGTGACGTGTTATTTATTCATTGATTATTATTGCCTTGACAACTGCTGTGTGGTGGTGAGGGTTTGATCCTGCCAATTGACAGAGTCGCGTAAGTGGCTCGTAGCTCAGTTGGTTAGAGCACAGGTCTAGTTAACCTTGGTCGTAGGTTCGAATCCTACCAGCCGCACATCTTTTGCATGGCAATTTGATCTATCGTTTATCTAATTTCATTGTTGTTAATTTCGCTCATCCGGACGCTCGACCGTGGATGAAGGCGGTAGGCGAAGAGGCTGTGCGGCACGTGTGCCGGTTCTACGAGATCCGGTCAAAAGGCCAAAGAACGAGGACAGGGCGTTTCCAACTAACGGCCTCAGAGGAGCGGTTAGTCCTCGATCGAACGGCGGGCTGAAGGGCTGGATGGACCACCACCAGTTCAGCTCGGAAGACCGAGAGGTCTTGCTAGCCGGTGTATCGAGGAGCCGTCGAGTTTTGCAGGAGCAGCACGAGCTGAGGGCAGCTCTGCTGAACCCTGCGCCAACGGTTTCAGCCGAAATTCGGCGCTCCGCCCGCAGTTAGCGACGAGCGAATCTTTGCGGGGGGGGGGCCGGGGGCGCTGTGGGTCGGGCATGTTTCCAGGCATTCATGGAATTCATGCAGCAGAACCGCCTAGTGACCACGCCAGTCACTACGGGTTCTTCCAACTTCCACCGCTCCCGCCCAGCTCTAAGTTCGGGCGGGGGCCGAGCGTGGCCACAGCCCATCTCGACCCAGCCTAACTCGGCTCGGCTTAAAGCGAACGGGACCGCAAAACCGTTGGCGTCTGTGGTTAAGTATAGCCCACGAAGCGGACCGACAAAACAACCAACCGTACCACAAAGGAACGGCTGGTTGTCGGTTTTAAAACCGCTCCTCGAGTGGCATCCGAGGAGCCAGAGCTGCGTCGGCAGTGGGCGGAGGACTCGCCTACGCCCGAGCGCGAGAACTCCGAGCCACCAAGAGCCTTCGCGGAGTCGCCCGCAAGCGGGACGAAGAGGGGGGACGGCAGGCGGATTCCGTCCGCGGTCGAGTAACGGCGAGCCCCTCTCGTGAGAGCAGCCGCAACAAGGTGACCTTTGCGGATGCGTTGCGAACGAGGCCGGACGCGGACCAAGGACCCCGTCTCTCTCCCCCTCCAGCCTGTCCGATACTGGTAATCGGGACTCGAATTATATCGAAAGTTCCCTTTTCCCGAGTATTCCCTTCCGTTCGGTGTCGAGGGGCGGACTGCGGGGGGGACTTTCTGGACGGGGGGGGGGGGGGGGGGGGGGGGAACCTTGGGGGGTGGGGGGGTGGGGGGACCGGGAGGACGGGGGGGGGGGGACTGGGGGGGGGGGGGGGACAGGGGGTGGTGGACTTCCCACGGGAGGGGGATGAGGACTGCCCGGGAGGGGGGGGGGGGGGGGGGGGGGGGGGGGGGGGGGGGACGTGGGGAACTCGGGGGGGTTGGAGACTTCCCCCTTGGTGGACCCAGGGACCCCTTCCTACTACTACCCGAGAGTGGGGGGGGGGGGGGGACAATGGGGGGGGGGTGACCTCCGGGGGGAGGGGGGAGGGACCCTGAGGTGGGGGGTACTTACATTCCTCCAAGGACACGCCGGACTGGATTCGGTAAGTGCGCACCCAGACCTGACGGGATCAAGTGATCCTGCTCGGGAGTTGTGGTCGTAAAACACCATGCCCGGAACCCTCGAGGGAGGCGATCAAGGCACGGCAATTCCGTCAGGTCAGAGCACGAGCTGGACCGTCATTTCCCCGGTGTAACCAGGTGTTACTTGGAAGCTCCAGCAGGTAAGTTTTCAAGGGGGAAAAAACGTGCCGTGGTTAGGGCCGTAAACGAGATTGCGGCGAAAACGTCGTTTCCTAAATGTGGATCTTCCTCATTCCGATGTCGGTATTGAGGATCCACATTTTTCTCGTCGTACGAGCGAAGGTTGGTGGCGGCTAATTCGATCAAGGCGGCTAAGAAGCTTGTCCGCTCTCTTAGCCACCTGCGCGAGTAGACCGTGGAACCCTCAGCCGAGACGGTTATGGTATGGAGCCTGGGGGTAAGCAGATACAGTTGCCGATGATCGACGGTCCTTTCGTACCTGCCGCCATAGGTACGCAAGGCGCCGGCTGACGCTGGGATGCGTCAGGAACTTTTTGTAAGGGGGGGATATTGTAACCCCTGGAAAAATTAGCCAACTTAAATGGTTTAAGTAGGCTAATTTTTATTATCGCAATCTGGCAGCGATCTAGGTAAGATCGAAGGACACTTTCAGTTTCCTGATATTTGTGAATTGATAGTGTGACTTGAGATAGTCGAAATTGCTAATTTACCGATTACCGAGGCAAAACACTGATTCGCTGACCAAATGGTAACAAACGAGGCAACTCGTTTGTCTCCACACGCTTCGGGTGCGAACCAACCGAGCCGGAAAAGGGCAGCCAGCCAGCTCGCCCAGTACAGCCAGTTCGGCTGTGGGTACCGCCCCCCAGGGTATTTGGGGAGTCGGGGAAGGAGAGCGCCGGGCAGCGCCTCTCACGGAGACAGCTGCTGGTGCTATCGGGCTGCACCCAACAACCTCTGAGGTGAGTACCAGGCACTATGGTTACAGTATCATTCTTCTTTCGTGTGATTCTCGTACGTCCTGATCGGATTTTACACTCACGAGATTTGGTTTCGATCGGCAGCGATCGGATTTTACACCAACCAAGTAGAAGACGCTTACTGTTAAGAGAACATCTCATTGAATTAGTTTTCAACCTAGAGTTCACCGCAATTGATTTGGTTAGTATTAAAAATTTATTCACAGTCCAATTTCAGGTTCCATAGCAGCATATTGGCCACCGATAGTAAAATCAAATGATTTTCCTGTTTCTTCCATCAATGTGAACATTACTTTCATAGATGAGCTTTCTAGAATTTTGTTCTGCATCTAATGAAACTAGAGACTTTGTTTACGAGACGATAGTACTACGTCACGTGATATAAGACATGGTAAGAGGGTTAGCAACTGAACGAGTGTTGCGCAGTGTGACAAAAGGCGTCCAACCAACAGGTCTTCCCTGGTAGTGTGTATTGGGAACTGGATAATAATACGTGCTAGCGAAGTGCGGCGAGGTTATCAATTATTTAAGTTGAACTGACTCAGTGATCATTGTCATCCATAGGTTATATTCATCTTCATGTAAGTATATTTGTTTATGTAGGCATAGCATCTGATCATTTGTCAGATCTCTGAGGTGAGATCAATTGAATTATATATCAAATTAACCACGAATATAATTTTATTATCGTATTATTGATGGATGCAGTGTTGCCACAGCTGCGCGGATGAAAGTCTCAGAAAAATGTTTATTCATTTTTTGAAGTAAAACATTTGAAATTAAACATTTTTCATTGTGTCCTGGAGTGAAATATCTGTTGCCATGATTAATGCCGGGTGGAAAAGTGAGATTTTTACTCCCCTGCCGGTCAGAAATGTAGACTTTTCCTCCCTCTTCCAAAATAATAAGCCCATTATAGTAGGCACTAGTTGTCATATAGGCTAGTGAGTATCAAGTATGGTGGAATAGGCCTGCATGAGAATGAAGCGTATGGAAACATAATCTATTATTGGACACTCTTTATGATGCAGTATTTGCTTTTATAGTTTTCGACTTTTCTAAACAAATGAATAACGACGTATGGGACAGGTTCGCGACATACATGTCTTTTCGCTTTTCGTACATTTTTGTTTAGAGGCTTAATGCGGAAGTGGTAGAAGAATTAGAATTATGGTCGATATTTTCAGTTTTCGTCTGCCAGATTGATTTCCCATCTTTGCAATTAATCTCTTGCTAATAGCTAATTTTGAACTATGATAGTAATGATCGTCCGATTTTGCATAGATTGTAATTTACCAATTTTGCGCCTCTGCTTATAGACATCCGGGGATGTTTATGAATATATAGATTATAATGCGACATGTGCATAATGGTTGATTGGCTGCAATGGTTGATGTCCAGTTATAAGAATAAACGGAGTTCGTATCGAATTGGAAGTTGGCATTTAAATGATAAACAGAAACATTACAAAATGCAGAAACACCTTTCCAGAGGAAATCAATACATTGTGTCATAGTAAAACTGCAAGGTCAAGTTAGTTGCAACAGGCTGATTAAAGCAAATTGTACACATGACAAGAATTACTATCAATTAAATTCACTATTAATCAAAATTCTACGTTTAATTATAATTCATGGTGTCTGGATTTATTAAAAAATCATACATCTCATTTGAAATTATAGTTACTCTAGAATCTATGTCAGCAATAGGGATTTTGGTCACGTGCATTTTGAAAAAAAAAGAAAATAACTTGACATCTATCGTTTCACTTTGCCATGACTTACAAATCACAAATGTAAATAAGACCAATATCTCAATGTTTATGATATGTTGAAATCCCTTTGCATTTCTTCAATGTGTTATTTTCCGCGTATCTAGGCGGCGTATCCAGGTGTCAATATACTGTTGTGGTCTATGAACAAAAATCAGCTGACATATCATATAAAATTATATCCAATTAACGATGTACAAAGTAGTTGCAAGATTCTCATTGGGCAATTTTGAATTAAGTCTAATGATGAGCTAGGTCACGTAAATTTACTAGAAATAGATCGAAGATTAGTGCATATATATTTTTTTAAAAATTGTACTTTACTCAGATCAATATATAAAGAAAGAAGCTACCGAGAAATTTGGTTTTTCTCGACAATGTTATGTTGTTTATATCAGCCGATTTGAAATCACAAGCAGTTAATATTTTTCAGTAATAGATCGTTCCAGAGGTTTATATTGTTTTTTATTGACTGCCTAGGGTCATGATACTGTAGGATATTCAACTTTAACTGCATTTTACGAAAAGTGTATTACTGTGAATCTAACAAACTTTTTATCTCTATCTCTTGATAATAGTGCTACTTTTGTGTTAGCTACTTCTTTCTGTTATTAAGTATCATCTTTTATGTGTATAATTGTAATAGTAGTTAAATTATCATCACCTCATCGTTAAACTATTCATGTCTTAGTTATCTTCCTCAGCGTGTCCATGTATTCTTGTTTAAAACGTTTTATTATCTGAGTTTATCTAGAACGTCGCGGCCATGCTCGCGCGCCTTAATTAAATAGCCAACCACCAATCTCGATTGTATAAAGATGTCGGACGTGATGCGAACATATTGGTATTTACAAAATAAAGAAGTGGTGACATTGTGATGACTTGTGTTTTTCCTTTGGAGATCTAAAATAATAACAAAAATTAACTACAATTGGTGAGCACCCGACGATCACCCAACCCTTGACGTTCAGCCCAAACAATATTGCAAGTCACATTCCCGTCGCATCGAATCATAATATGACTACAACACACCAACGGCAATCTGTGAGTTCAGCCCCAGTGACAGTGAAAGAGCACCTAAATTTGACAAGAGACAATGCTCAGGCATGGTTCGCCATTCTTGATGCCCAGTTTATATTATGTGGAATCACCGTTGCCTCTACCAAATTCTACCATGCATTGTCTCCCTACCTCCTGATCTTGTTGGTAAATTAGACACTGCCGTACTCAATGGTTCCAGTTATTTCTGATCTCAAATCCGCAATTATACAAGAAACTCAAAAATCGAAGCCTGAATTATTCAATCACCTCCTTGATAGCGTCCCTGTGGGTAAGCCTAGTTTGTATGTGAAAACATGCGTCGTACTGCCGAATCCTTGAAACTCGTCGACTATGAAGATCTCTTTAAACATTGTTTGATTTCTTCGCAATCTCCCTAAATTGCTGCCGTTCTCATGTCGCAATCCAATCATTTGAGTGCTTCTCAGCTTGGTGACCTCGCACATCAAATGTTGACACTACGTGTTCGTCCGACTCCGGTTAACAGTGTTCAAACCCAGTTACGAATTATCACGAACTTGGTAGACTAAATCACCCTATGCAGCAAAGCATTTTGGACTAACGCCTTTCCGACATGATCAACGTCAAGTTATCTGCAGAGCACACATCTTCTACGGACCCAAAGCCAAATCATGCAAGCCTTGGTGTAAATGGCCGAGTTCTAAGCCTACTGTTGAACATTCCGTATCTACGCATCCTAGCCCGTGCTCCTAGCCCGATTCCACCAGAACATTTAAACTGAATTCCGCCCCAGTAAACGCAGCACTACCTCGGAGCGGAAGTGAACTAGCTGCACTCCTATACCATACTGACATTGTATTCCTGCGCCCTTTTCCACGCAAGCAATTATCTTTACTTGTGGACAGTGGTTCTGCTGTGAGTATTTTACCTCAATCATTCGCGCCATTTGCTTCTATTCAGTGTACCCTTCCCTTGAAGGCTGCCAATCGTAGTAGCATCGCCGTGTATGGTATTTGTCAAGCTGAATTTTCACTAATGAGACGAGTATTTCAATGGAACTTTATTGTTGCCGATGTCGAAGAACCAATTTTAGGTAATGACTTTATCTATGATCACGCTTTCCATATTGATCCACGAAATAGACGCCTTGTCGATCCGAATGGATTATCATGCAAATTATCTCCTGTTCCTGATGCAGATCTGGCTGTGTTGTCCTCTTCAATTCATATTCGAATTCAACAAGACAGCGCACTTAATGATCTTCTCAACGAATTTTCATGTGTTTTTGGACCTATTGATTATAATCACATACCTAGCCATGGTGTTGTTCATCGCATCCAAACAACTGGACACCTGTATACTGTCGACCACGTCCTCTTCCTCCAGCTAAACTTGCAGCTGCTAAACAAGTGTTCGATACAATGCAATCACAAGGTTTAATCCGACAATCCTCAAGTGCCTGGTCTAGCCCATTACATATGGTACCGAAGAATTCTCCCGATATGTGGCGACCAGTTGGTGATTATCGTGATCTTAACAAATCTACTGTCCCCGACAGATACTGTGCCTCATTTACAGCAGTTGCTCTCTTCTCTTTATGGTGCATGTATCTTTACAAAACTTGATTTAGTGAAAGCATTTTATCAAATTCCTATGTCTGATGATGATATCTGTAAAACCGCTCTAACGGTCCCTTGGGGTCTATATGAATTTTTACGTATGCCAAATGGACTACGTAATGCCGCACAGACCTTCCAACGTTTGATGAATCGATTATTTGGTCATTTGAAATATGTTAAATGCTATATTGATGAAATTTTAATCGCATCTAACAGTATGAGTGAACATGTTTTGCATGTTAAGGAAGTTTTATCCATTTTGCGTACAAATAATCTTCGTGTGAGTTTTGATAAATGTTCGTTTGCTCAGTCTGAATTGCAATTTTTAGGTCACACATTGTCAGCTGATGGTCTACGTATTCCTTCTGATAAGATAAATGACATTTTGCAGTTAGACACCCCTGTTTCTTATACCCATTTGCGTCGTATGTTAGGCCTATTCAATTTTTATCGCAGATTTGTACATAACTTCTCAACAATAGTGCTACCCCTCCAATGCCTGTTAACTGAAACTCAACCTAAAGGTCGAGGTAAGCGTTCTCCATGGAATTGGAGCAATGAACATCAACATGCATTTGATTCAATCAAGAAAGCACTTGCCGATTCACTTGCCTTAACCTATCCAGATCCTAATTCTAATGCATTCACTGTAACAACCGACGCCTCTATGACTGCAATAGGAAGTGCATTACATCAGACAATAGAAGACGAATCCAGACCTATCGCATTTTTCTCCGCTAAATTGACAGCTACCCAACAGAGATACTCCACTTTCGATCGCGAATTGCTAGCTATATACCGATCAATACAACATTTCCAAAAGTACATTGAAGGACAAAATGTAACGATATTTACCGATCACAAACCGATAGTTTCTGCTTTCAAGTCAAAACAGTCTCTGAAGAATTCTTGCCCTCGGCGTGACAGACATTTTGCTTATATTCTCGAATCATGTGATGACGTTATTCATGTTGCCGGATCAGACAATGTGGTTGCCGATACCTTATCCCGCCCAGTCTCAGCAATTTCAGTCACCCTTACTGACCTACCTGCGATCGCCGAAGCTCAACAGAATGATTCCCATCTCTCAAGTCTACGTAAAAAGCATCCGCATCGATTCAAAGCCTACCCTACCGGTAGTCAACAGATCTATTGTGATGTTAGTAGTCCATACCCAAGACCTTATGTCAGCAATGTAAGCCAACGAACTGAAATAATCCGAGAATTTCATGAACTGTGCCATCCCAGCTGGAAAAGGACCTCCTCGCTTATCAAGTCTAGATATTGCTGGCCTGAAATGGATAGAACCATCAAAGAATTTTGCAAGCATTGTGAAATATGCCAGAGAAACAAAGTTACTACTCATATCCGATCGGCTCCAACAAAATTCTGCCTTCCCTCAGCTCGATTCGAATCAGTTCATATAGACTTAGTCGGCCCACTACCCTCCAGTGGTCCACACAGTTTCCGATATTTGCTGACAATGATTGATCGAGAAACAAAGTGGTTGGAAGCTGCTCCTCTAGTTGACATCACTACCGAAACGATAGCAACAGCTTTTCTTAGAAACATGGATTAGTCGTTTTGGTGTACCTTTGCATGTCATTACCGACAGAGGATCCCAATTTGAATCTGAATTGTTCCAACGACTCAGTAACAAGATTGGATTTGTACGATTGAGAACAACGGCATATCATCCTCAAGCAAACGGATACATTGAAAGAAGACATAGAATGATAAAGCAAGCTCTACGTGGAACTTCAACTAATTGGACAAGTTATCTGCCCTCGATTCTCATGGCTTTACGATTACTGCCATCAAACAACGGAATATCTCCCTTCTATGCAGTAACTGGCACACAAGCTATGACACCTATTCCTCAAGAACCCTTGCCTTAGATGATCAATTCCTACACAAAATCAAACAGCACATTGAAAAAGAATTACAAAACAGTTCTGATAGATCCCACCCTGTATTACCGCCTTCTGTGGAAACTCCTACTCAATTAGTCAACGCCACTCACGTGTGGCTTCGTGTGGATAGAGTCAGGAAACCACTAGAAGCGCCTTATCAAGGTCCATATTTTCTCAAGAAGATTACCGGAAAACAGCTCCTATTGTGATGAACGGAAATGAACAAACTGTGTCTATTGACCGACTCAAACGTGCTACAATCCGACCTAAAGCAGAACTCAACTGTGACTCTTCAAACCCAACTGTGAACTCTCAAACCAAACCTCATGATTCTCAACTCCCTGAAATCTCCGAATCTCAACCTGATGTCATAAACCCACTACCTTCTCAAACTAAAGACAGCATTCTTAACCCGAATTCCAACAGTCCTTTTTCTGATCTCCCACAGACTACTCGATCAGGTCGCAAAGTCCGCTTTTCTGGTGATCCTCAACTCTATTATTTTACACCGTAGCTCCGCTTTAAAAAGGGGAGCTGTGTAGGATATTCAACTTTAACTGCATTTTACGAAAAGTGTATTACTGTGAATCTAACAAACTTTTTATCTCTATCTCTTGATAATAGTGCTACTTTTGTGTTAGCTACTTCTTTCTGTTATTAAGTATCATCTTTTATGTGTATAATTGTAATAGTAGTTAAATTATCATCACCTCATCGTTAAACTATTCATGTCATAGTTATCTTCCTCAGCGTGTCCATGTATTCTTGTTTAAAACGTTTTATTATCTGAGTTTATCTAGAACGTCGGCGGCCATGCTGCGCGCGCCTTAATTAAATAACCAACCACCAATCTCGATTGTATAAAGATGTCGGACGTGATGCGAACTTGGTATTAACATAAATAAAGAAGTGGTGACATTGTGGTGACTTGTGTTTTTCCTTTGGAGTCAAAATAATAACAAAAATTAACTACAATACAAACTGAGACGTTGGCGAAGCGATCTCTATGTGCCATAGCTAGTCAATGAAACCCAATATAAACCAAAGGAATAATCTATTACATCAACCGACATGTTAACAATATCGGAATAGAATCATAGAAATGAATATGTACAATACATTTCTATTTTTAACAAAGAAAGCCTGGACTAAATGGTCAAACAGATGTTATATTTTGATACCTGCTGGTTTGAAATCGAAAGCAGCTTATATTTTTTGTTATAAACTGGCTTACAAATGAGATTTACTGCGTATCTATGATTTTAACATTGAAACATAGTAAAGTTTCCGGTTCATTTCGATATTCATAGGATTTTAGATTTAACATAGACACTGTCACAGGAGGTTGATAATATTCTTGCATGGTTAGAAATTAATCATGTCAAATAGCCTACAACAGGTGCATGGGTTAACACAGGGCTGCCAACTCTCACGCATTCGACGTGAGACTAACGCATTAAACCCCGATTTCACGCTCTCACTCTGAATTCGAAAATCTCACGAATCCTGAGAATTTCTAGAATTTTAGAATTAACAAAATCAAGTAGAATCGACAAATCAAGAGATTGTGATCTAGGGCTATGTAGAATATTGAAAAGTCAATGTAGCCTTCTAGGTTTGCAGAGAAGGAAACTGTCATCTATGAGATGTTAATTTTTGCGCGCGCTCCGTAAGATTGGATTGCATTGTGAAAACAAGCTGGTCATTCCTTCGTGTTTCCCTATAAATTTTTCGCATTTTTAGATGTCTCAAATTCCCGTCGTTGATATTAATCTTGGATCGCCTTCAAATGAAGAGCCATGTTCTTCTGCTCCTGACCCCAGTAAGAGTCGCGCTGTGTATATTCGTTTTTGGTTTGATAATTTCGAAATTCGTCTATTTCAGGTAATTTGATACAGGGGCGTCGGAACGATTTTTTACTAGGGGTAGCAAATTTTTTTCATGGACAACCCTTCGATTTTTAGTAGGCCTATATTCAAGCACCATCGCCCGAATATTTCAGATTTAGTGAGGCTAACAAGACTAATTTTATTCACATGGGCGCACAGTAGACTTGTGACATAATTCTCATGCATGCATATGTATCATTTGTGGGATGATGTAACTCAAAAGTCAAAAGTAAGAAATCAAAGAGTATATTTCACTCAAACTCATAAATCTACACGCATGCACGTATGCTGCATGTACTGCAATCAATGTAACAAATTTATAAACATGAGTATGTATGGTGAGTATGGCAATGAATCGTCTGAACGACAATATTACGATGAAAACTGTTTCCAAAGCTGTTAGATGCGCTGAAATTCAATGATTAATCCAGCTATACTGACATTTCTATCTAAACTTCATTTTGTGAAGGTAGGTTTACTAAGGCAACATTTGATGAAAATAATTCTGAGCATTCAAAGAACTACTAAGTACCCAGCCGCCACTATACTGCATAGCATTTAGTAATGTCAACCTATACGATATAAACAATGTCAGCCTATTAAATACAAATGTGTCTCAAAATTTTCCCATTCATAAAAATTGTAAACCTATTTTTGAGAGACGTCACAAAGCTGCTTGACTACTTACAAATATCCGATGGTTCGGTTTTGACGTGACATGTAAGTACAATTGATGGCAACTGCTACTTCACTTTCTGCTGGTCAATGCAAAACCAGGTCGACACATCGATACACTTCTGCCCGACATGTAATTTTTGATTCTGAAATCTAGCATCATGTAAATGAAGATTATACATGTACATCTTTAGTTCATTACATCTCACCACACACCGTTGCCAAATCCAGCTTTCCTCTCAGGAGTACGGGAAGCAAACTCTCTCATAATAGAGGAAATGCTCAATTCCATGGTCTGATGTTTAAATACATGAAGAAGAATCAAGTGAGTTAGGCGTGATTGAGTCATAGTACATCGGTACTCAGACTGTAGGCGGCACAAGGCACTGAATGTCCTTTCAGCAGATGAGGCTGACGCTGGTATGGTGATGATTGTCTGAATGAGTTTAATTACCTCCGAAAGCAAAATCCTAACGGCTTTCGGCTGTTTGGCTAAATGCTTCAGCAACGCTGAAGCTTTTGAGGCTCATCCACATTTTCCGTCTTCAAGAAAGACGACAGCATTCGTAGCTGTGCAGCTAAAGACTCTAGATTGAAGTCAGTGTGGTGAACAAGCAAAATTGATTTCAACTCATTGACACTTTTGTCTCTTCTATGAAGAACCTTTCCGAAATTAGTTAATGTTTCAAAATCTGGCTGATGGAATCGTCTTTTCAGTTCTGCTGTTACCAGATCTATGGCTTCGAAATTAAGATACTTTCAGATTCTTATCCGATGAGTCAGTTTCTTCGATGTCCGTAAGCTTCGACAGTGTATGTGTATCTCGAAGGTAGTTTTGATGATCGTGAAGTCTCTTATGTAGCTGCGTTGATGCTTGAATCTTTGTTGGTCTTCATCGTCATCATAGCACTTTCTTCAATTTCATTGAACTTGTCGTCACTCCTCATCCCTTCAAGCTCTGTAATCAATATCTCAACAATACTCTTCACTCAGAGGCTGGAAGTCCTGCCCGTCTGGAGCGTCACAGCAGCTCTTCGCATGGCTTCAGGTATAGCTACAGCCATTTGAATTCCACTAGGAATTTTTCTTCTCCATTTTCCGGACGTGTCCCCGTAAATGTCGACCGAACTTCTGGTGTTCCCCTTGTGGCTATTAGTTCATTAACAGTTGCTTTCACTCTATCAAGAGGTTTGTCCAAAAATCGTTGAATTGCCTTGACTCGAACAACCCATCGAGTAGGACAAACAGCCAGAAGATGCAAGGGTCTTTCCTCGTCGTCTTCAAGAACAGTCTCATACAATGTCCGTCGCTTTCATGATTCTCTTATGATTTTACTTGCATCTTCTACGACCAGTAAAACATCGCTGGAGGCAAATCACATTCGCGAATGACTTCCTGAACAACAAGAATCCAAAGCATGATTGCAACAGTGCACATGCATGCATTTCGGTTTTGTATCCTTTCAAGTTCGCTTGTACCCCATTAAGATCGTCCTGACATATTAGAAGCCCCATCAAATGCAGACTCCTCTGAGATTTCTTGCATCTAGTCCGACTCGGCGAATAACGTCAATGATGCAGTTTGTCAACGACTGTCCTTTGTAGAGTCAGGTGGTTGATACAGACCAGCAAAGAGCTCTGCAACATCCAAGCTATCCTGAGAGACGTAGCGAAATGTGATGGAAAATGCTGCTGCTCACATCCTTTTGTCTGTGATACTGTCCGCTATAACCGAGTGTAAATGTTGCTTCATCTTTCATTTTGTTCATTTGAGATCCCTGCATAGGTATGTGCCAGTAGTTCGATTACTTCATTTTGAATGGTCTGCGCTGAGCCATTTATCTCTGCGAGAGAGCCATGAATCCAAAACAGGAATATCTGACGTCTCTCCTTCAGCAAACAGTATGAGATTTCCGTCAGATTCTTCGTACCTCTAAGAGGTTAGACCTGTGGCAGTCAAATATCGAATTGATCCGACGATCGCAGTCATGGCCTCCCAAGCTATCTCTCTGTTGTTTCCTGGTAGCCTGCGAAAGCTGGAACATTTATTGGAGTGTGGATTTCCAGTGCGCTATAGCAACTTCGGCTCGTGGGGCAAGTAAATGATGATCGCTTTTCTCGTGCTTCGGTTAAAACGTTTGACTGCTTTGCTCCAACTAGAGAACCCGTTTGTAAGAAAAGCTGCTTCTTTATGGTACAGGATAAGCCTAGATAGATATGCTTTTGTACAGGTGTAGCAGGTAAATTAGGAAGATCTTTCTTTTCATTATAATGAAGCCAGTTATACAATTTGAACCATTTAGCTTGGCAGCGTCGCCCATTACGAATAGGAAAATTGTAATTCTGATCAGGTTGAAATGGCTCATTTGGAAAGTCAATATCTGTAGGGGTCGGTTTCAGAGTTTGAGGAGTCCTTGCGATGCAGCAGAGCGATTACAGGTCACAGAGCTTGAGGAGTCTTGCGATGCAGCAGAAGCGAATTACAGGTCACAGAGCTTGTGGAGTCTTAAGATGCATGCAGAGGTAGCGATTACAGGTCACAGAGCTTGAGGAGTCTTGCGATGTAGCAGCAGATGAGCTGACTGAAAATTCTTCAGTAGACTGCCTGCAAAAAGATTACAAGGAAGCTTATTTCCTATCTGTTTAATGAATGGAGGACCAAAATTACAGCGACATATTTTGAGGAATCAACTACGGTCCCTAATGGAAAATCTATTATCTCAAATATTTAAGAATTACAAAATGCTCTGACACGTATTGGTTCTGATTGTGTTATAGGTTCACTTACTTTTTACGGATAGCAACCGTTTCCTTCTAATTTTAATTTTTCCTTTTTTCCCTCTTTTTTGAACGATAGCAAGTGCTAAAGCTATGGTTGCTCTTGACTCTCGGATCATGAAGGGTGTGCTTCGCTAGTACTTGCGTGATCTTCGTGCCGCGTTAGCATTTTCGTGGACTGGGTTCGATTCCCACTGGCGAAGCCATTATTTCATGGTAATGCCAAGAACTAGAGTATTGAAATATCATTTCGACCTCGTGAAAGCCAGGTGGCAATTGAATTATTAGATCACTTACTTTTGTTTCTTTGAGCTCTTCAAGAAGAATTTGTCAAGCGGACCAAGTCCTTTTCTTTCATTTCTCTAGTTTACCTGTCAGGAAAATATGTAAAAGGTCAGAAAAATATTTGATGACAACACGTATGCGCCACAGGATTGAAAATACTTACACAGTCCTCTTCGATTTCGACTACAATTATGTGAATCAAATTTTTAAAATCTTCGTCACAACAGCAAAAAAATACAATGTATAATACACACTTAACGTATGGTATGGATATGTTTCATTGCAAAGTTGCGAATGATAAATGTTGTTATTTTGTTGTCTTGTATAGCTATGAAACTCATAAAAAAATTAAAATAAATGGTCAATTCACATTCTTTGAACTCATGAATTCCTACCGCGTGATGTACACTACTAACTCAAAATCAATTATGGGAAGTGGTCATTCATCTGTAGAGCTTGCAAAAATCTCGACCCTTCTCGATTTTGGATTCAAGATGGATAAAACCCGAGAACATCAACAGTACACATCTACATATGTATATCTAAATGTTGGCCAATGAAATCATAGCTGAATACAATTCATCTTGATCCTGTGGGATTTTAAAAATTTGAGCATACGGGTTCTGGGCTCCCGTCAGGGAGGCCATTCCCTGGGATTCACCTCTATTTATGTAGAGGTTGGCCAATGAAATCATAGCTGAAAGATTGTTTAAATCTATTTACAATAAGTGTGTCGAACATGAACATAGTATAATTTGTGGTTAATGTGTACCATTAAACTCGGATATTTCAAAGTTCTTATTCAGAACTACAGTAGACTTACATTAATAGACTTCAGTGGTATTTGTCGTATTGGCAATTGGCATTCACCTCGTAATGCCTTAATCGTGTATTAAAGGATGTAGAATGCTGTTGCAGTTCAAGCACTCAAACAGTTCCAACCTGCGCGATTTTGCTACCTGTTTGATAGTTTGTTAATGTACTATATTCCTAGTATAATTTCTTCAGAAATTCTCTTACAAGTCCACTTTTGTTGTTCTACTATGGATCACTCACAGCGACATTTTCTCTCTCTTTAGCTTTTATATGTAAAATATTTATGATCCAATACTACATGCAGTGTTTCATCAAACTGAAGGATTACTTTATGCTAATGAAGCGAAATGATGTGATTATATACAAAAAGATTCACTAGATTCATAGCGATTTTTGTACATCAACAATCGGTGAAAGATTATAGAGCACAGTTCACGACGATAGTTCATAAAGGATGAGAGTGATGCGCGATTTCGACGCGAATTGACTTTTTGGACAATATTTGTCAAAGAATAGCAGAGGGAATTGCGTCATTTTCATGATAACAGTATAGCAATAAGTAGCACGAGCCGACTATGATATGAACAGTGGTTACTGAAGTCGGTTTAGTTAGCTGATAGGATGTAGAGTGATCGTCCGGTGTCGTCAGTCAGTCAATCTGAGACAGTACACTGAGCATTCATTGATGGTGCGTACTCGCTCGCTATCAGTTCATTAAGAAAAACTAGAGCAACGCTGTGTGTGAATATTTGGTGCTTGAAAATGTGGTTGTCACTCAGCCTGGCAATGGCTGTTCAATCAAGCCATTGACCACCTGCAGAAAAAGGACCAATGACAGCTTTCAGTAGGACCGATGTTATGCTAGCTTTATATATCTACTTACTATGGTGAAAATCCCAAGATTTGGTCGAGGTTGCAAGCTCTAGTGAAAAAAGACCTGTATCTCACGCAAAAAATCAGTCTAACTAGTCGTATGATGATATTTCTTCTAGTTCTCTCAAGAATTAAAAGCTACGGTAATCTAACTACAAATGAAACTACAATTCAGTTATATAAAGCTTACCATTGATTTTTATTGCTTTCCTTGATTCTGATGGTCCAAGCATCGCGAACTGAAAAGACAGTTTCGAAAAACGGAATTCCGCATTCTTGCCATTAGGAGAGAGACCTTGGATGTGTTCTTCTCTCAACGGCATCATAATTGATAAGAAGGTCCAACGTTGCATTTGATTGATGAATTGACAAAGTTTCGAGATAGATGACAAGCATGCATTCCTGAATCCTCATCTACCTGCTTACAGGACTTTTTCCGATGTCTTGTGCATCGGTATTTCAGGGGTAGCAAATGACATACTTTGCTACCCCTACTCAAATTTAGGGGTAGCAGCTGCTACCCCTGCTACCCCGGTTCCGACGCCCTTGATTTGATACTCCAGCGATTTAAGACTAGAGCCGATACTAGAGGCTTCAAAGCAGTGGTTCAAACCCAAACCGTTAAGACTCATTATGACCAATATTTTAACCGTTCGTTTACGTTGTGGGGTAGAATTCTACCCAAGCCGTTTTCAGACAAGCGTAATTTTTTTATTACGCACATTTGATCATTGATACTCTATGACTTTTTTGTTAGATAGGGGTTCAATTTTAGACGCTACATTCTTGATTAGAAATATATTGTACTTCATCGGATATTTCAAGAATCACAGTTACTTATGTTCTGGGGTAGAATTCTACCCCAACAATTATTTGTCAAAAATATCATTGATCTGTTGCTGAAAAAACTATTTGTTTCATTTTACTTCTGTTTTTCTATTTCGATCATCGAAAACATTCGATTTGATTTCGAAATTTGATTCGAAATCATTTGATTTATCTGAATTTCTTTCATCTTTCAACCTTTTTTCACAGGAAATGACTCTAATAGATATGGTAAGTATAGGCCTCTACACGTCACAGGCTTTATTTTTTATATACAGGGTTTACGATCAACTGTCCTCACATAACTAGGCGATCATGATATCATTGTAAGCGTGCCAAACCTCTTTACTTATATCAATCACGCGATTTTTACAGTATTGAATCCACTCCGCACCTGATTGAATCCTGATTGAGATAGCCTCCTAGACGAAGATTTGTGCTTCTAATTATTTTAGGCAGTTTGTCCTTGACAAGTTTTGTCGAATGAAGGCCCTATGCTATTATACATTCAGATCTCTGAGAATCCTTCAATAGTCATGCACTGCAGCTACCGATAGTCGAAGTGGACTGAAATATTCTGACATTGCTCCCTCCCCTCGAGGTCGTTCGTCCCAGACGGAATATGGTAATATTTCTCGGCCTGGTTTTCTCAACTGGCTTGCATCCTGCATCTAGACGGAAGCTTTTCTTGTAATGATGCATGATTTTATAGATACAGCAGTAATTTACACGAACACAAGCTTGCGGTAGATTTGCACGAAACGGAAAGTGGAGACGCACAGATAAAGCCGAGATTCTGGCATTCATAGGACTTCAATTTGCTAGCAGCGAGTTGCTTTCAAGGCTCATCACCGTGACCTTACGTGAGATTGTGGACACATTGAGACGGACATCTTTGCTTCAGGGCAACCATGAGTTGTGAGCGATTTCTTCAACTCAAGAAAGCTTTACGTGTTTGATGATAGCAGACGGCGTAATACTACCGATCAAGATTGAGTCCAGTTCGCTGTGTTTGGTCCGAAACTTTTCAAATGCAAACTCTGAAGTCAGTGTACACTCCAGGACCGTTCCAGGGGTGGTACGGCCGTGACGAT
>CAJQUW010013780.1:0-29191 GCA_907163375.1 Prostheceraeus crozeri | reverse complement strand
CCTTTGCAAGAAGCGTTGAATAATTCTCGGTGGATAGGAATCGAGTGCGCCCATGCGCAAATATAGGGAAGGATGACTTTGTTACTTAGACTAGTAACTTCCAACATTCCTTCCACCGCAAAATCCTGATCCATCTTCTCGATAGTCCTTCAAACAAATTCTTCAAACATTGACACCCGGATGTCACGGAACTCATGAATCAAAGGTTGCGTATGTAGCTTGGACGCCTTCGTGGAAATGTATGGGGAAATGTGTGGTGATGTCTCTCACTTCCTCTTCGCCCGTCGACATATCCGTCTTCTTGACAAACCTGAGTGTCATAGACTCACAAACACTTTACCATCCTCGTGGGGTGTGTTGTTGTACAATCACACGACAACAAGTCTGCATAGATTGAATTTAAATAGACCTTCCATTCATTCGTGGCTTGATGAGGTGGTAAATCGATAATTATATCCGCGACCGTCCATGATAGCCGTTCTTCTTCCACAGTAGCTGTCTGCACCGCCCTCTTGTATGAACTCAAACAGGTAGGGGAACTAATATATGTTCATCCCATCCTTACCCGCTTCAGCATTCACTGCTACATCACAGTAGCGACAACACCGTCCCACACACGCATGCTTATGGTATGCCTCCACGTCGAAACTTCCGTCGCAATCCAAACACAGCAAGTCATTGTCATCACCATAATTTTAAACGCGCGGCAATCGTGTTCGTTTCCATACCATTTCTACAGCATGTCAATCAATAGTTGCGACCCGTCTCCGCTGCTCCATGAGCAATACAGTCTTGAAAGCGAGAGAAGGACTGACGGCAGAATTCACACGTGTACTGCATGGTTAGAATGAGAATGACTTTCTCTGACAGCGCCTTCCTTATATACCGTGCGGTGACTCATCACATGTGCTCGGCGCCGCGTGCCCTCCGATTGGTGCTCCGTGCTCAAACCCCCATAGTGTGCCCGATGCGTGGGTGTGTGCTCCGTTTACCTGTCCTCTTAGCAACCCGACAGACAGGGCAGGATTGGACTGCTCACTCAAGATGAATAACAACACGGAAACGAAAGCAAAAGAGCAATCAATGACAAATCAGTCAATACAAAATCAGTCAATACAAAATTTAAACAGAATGATGCGAGATATCAGTTCAATTCAAAAATGAGGACGGGAAATTATTCAGTTGTCGGCAATTAGCAGTCAGTGTTCACTACTCAATACAGACGGGCAGATAATATTAAACACAGCTAGGGAATAATCTTACTTGATCTTATAATTATCAATCAGCTGTAAACAGTCTCAGAGATGCACTTGATGATTTTATTTATCAGCTGTTAAAGCATTGCTTAACCTTTATTGAGAGACAGCAGACAGCAAACTCAGTGATATGAAATTGAATCAGACAACAATGCAGGGGGGGGACAATAGGGTATGCAGCACGCTAGCGCAAAACACTCCATACAGTCTGATGGAGACCGTGCACGACACAGCAGACGCACGCATACAACGACTCACAGATTTGTCTTAGCCAAGGGGCTCACACCCGTTAATGTTGTCGACATATGTTTAGAATGATTTTCTCTGGTGCCCCGGCGCCACGTGCTCTAATGAATGTCAAGTGCTCCACCTCATGACCTCTTGGCCCCCAAGTGCGCCGATGCGTGTCAAATACTCTGATGAATGGGCGTGTGCTCCGATGTCTTCTTCGCTACTGATGCGTGGGCGTGTGCTCCGATGAATGGAGCAAGGACATGTACTTTAGTGCAAATGGTGAAAAAGGGGCTAGAATTGGCTACTTTCACATGATATAAAAGAATTCGAATTTCATTTAATGCTACTCTCTTGCTGGTCAATTATCAAACATATTAGGCTCCAAGAGTTAGACTATGACATTTTGATTCGTTATAAAGCTATTAGAATGCTTGATAGACTACTAACAGCAAGGAATAATTTGTAAGAAATTAAGAGATGTCTACTTTCATGTCATTTATAAAAATTCCGAAAATTTTGATACCCTTGCCCCTAGAGACTTTATTTTCATTGAATCTTTGGACGAATCATCAGACCCAACAAAATCTTCGACTGATTTACGGAAATTACGGAATTTTCTGAAAACTGCAGATCCTGTGATAAAAGATTGCAAAATACTGTGTCAGAAAGATATGACGGCTTCATGATGATTTCTACTATATTGATTCTATGATTGCATACATTTAAGCAATATCAATGTACAAATCAGTCCACATTGATGATGCGTGGTTATAATGAATTATTCAAAAATCGTGCGAGACAATCGACCTATATTTATATGTATAGGGAGCATATTACTTTGATATCGAAACCCTCAAGTCATTGTCCTACCAAGTTCTTTTAAAGCACTTGCTTATCTTCATTCATGCCTAGACAGCAAAAGTAAGAACATCTTGTAAAAAGCTAGACACATCTTTCTATGGAAATAGGGAATAACTGTGGTAATGACGTGGAAACAATAAGACTTACAATGAATGACTGAAAATCAATCTATGCAGAGCTACAGCTACACATAAGCGGAGCTCATTAAGTCAGCGGACGTTATTGTGCTGATAAATTGAGGTAGCAATATTCTGCTCTTAAGCTTCTGTTTACCTAGTAAATAACAAAATCTTATCAGTGGGTGTATTATACTGTTTGTTCTTCTAATATTCTCTGATAGTGATTTCCAACGACGTGGTGTCTGGACTTTGCAGCTCCATGATCCATTATTAATGACATGGCCCAAAATTTCGTATGCCGTGCATATTTGATAAATATCATTGCACGACGTTCTCCTGCGTGACCGCATTTACTATGTCTACATTTTATCAAACTGATTTATGTTATAGGATATCAAACGATATTTGAAAGCATTATCTACATAACAAGCGGACGGCCGCAGGCGGGGTATCATCATCAATGGACAGTGCCAAGAATACAGTATGCGCTCCAATTAAGATGAAATTCGTCGATTATAGGAATCAAACAGGGCCTCCAATCCAAGTTTCTATTTCGCAAAATAATTATGAAGCAATTCTTTCTATGTGCTTATAGCGACGCACTGACAGACCTTTTCCGTTGAAACCCCAGATCTTCAAACTATGTATATGTGATATTTAGCCATCTAGGAATTCATGAAAGTTTCCGTTGTGGATATTTTTCATATAATTACACTGAGATCATTGAAGACCAGAGATATCAGCCTTAACTATGCGTTATTGCTACATGACTGTTAAAATCTTTTATTTTTCACTGTGCGTATTATGTAGATATCCTGTCACTTTATTTACCTGTAAAGCAGATTACTGCACGGGCGTACAGTAATATTTTCATTATTGCACTGGTTGAGTTAAAGATTTCTATATAGATATATGCGATTGAATTATAAAAAACCCGCTTATTATTTCACCATAGAATTAGATTAGTCATAATGGTCATGATATCGTTCAAAAATAAAATTACCTACACAACTCGTGCAAAGATATCCATCTTTTGCTTTCTCCTCGATCAACATTATATGCACTCGCCCTTCGGGCTCGTGCATAGATATGTTGACCTCTAAGAAAGCAATAAAGATGGATATTTTGCACTGGTTGCGCAAATAACTATTATCGCACTGTAGTTGTGTATCATGCATTTGTTGTATCCAAACGTTTGTTTCAAGACATAGAAATAGAACAAAGACATTTTGATAAACAGCGATTAGATATCACCCCCTTTTCAGATTTCTGTAATCGGCTAGCCAGCACCTTCTAGGCATAGAAATCGAATTATTGCCAATGGCATTTGTCTACTGCTTGTCCAGAAAAGTTTTACAGTAGGTTGATCAGTGGTTATGCAAAAGCACATGATTCCTTCGCGTCTTCAATACCGTGGACAAGTACTTATCAATTGCTTCCAATGTCCATCGCTATAGATTCAACTGAAGTGCGAAGAATGCAGCGTGGTGTCTTAATGCACGGTGGACTGTATCATTAAGTTAGTTAATGCGCCGCTTCGCAGTCTCGACCAGTTTGCATTAACCATTACTTCATGTACTGAATGTTGTAGCCGATTGCATGCGGCATAGAAATTGACAACAATGGCCTTTATAGTGGAAGTTAAGCTTCGTGGTAATACACAATTGTGGCACAAAGAGCGCACGTATTTTCACTAAGAAGCACTACACCATTTCCACTTTAATTACAGAACTCTGCAGTTATATTCAAGAATCCAGCAGATTTATTTCAGCATTTCAAGTTTATATTTTAGATTGAAGCATATATATTTTTGACAACAACATTTTAATTTCAGATAATTTTTGTGCGTGTGTTTAAATCGTTTATATTTGAGAATGCAACACTTCTATTTCAGACTTTGTCATTTCTAATTCAGAAATAGACTTTATATTTCAGAAATGATCATTTATAATTCATTTTTAGTCATTTATATTTCAGAATTCCAGAAAAAGACGATATAAATTTAAGAAAGTGTCATTTATATTTCAGATTTGCAGTTTATATTTCAGAAATGATCATTTATAATTCATTTTTAGTCATTTATATTTCAGAATTCCAGAAAAGACGATATATATTTAAGAAAGTGTCATTTATATTTCAGATTTACAGTTTATATTTCAGAAATGATCATTTCAATTTGAGATATCTGCACTTATAATTCAGACGCTAGAAGTAATTCAGAATACGTCATTTATATTTCAGAAATCCCATTTCACTTTCAGAATTGGTCACTTGCAATTCAGATGTCAAGTTTTAATTTCAGAAACGGTGAAATATATTTCAGAATGCATCAATTAAATTTGAGAATGGTCGAATTTTCAGAATTTGTTTCTTTAAATCAGAAGTGGCATTTTCAATAAAATAGAAGATTCTATCACTTTGTGAGATATTCAATATTCTTTAATTTGATTTTGTAAGATAAAAGATGCGTTTTTTCATCCAGAGATTTTATATTGATATCATTCGTGAAGCTTAAATGTTATGTATAAATATACGTACGTTATGAAGATAGTTTAAGTCACTGACCAACTTGAAGATCCCTCAATTCAAGGACATCACATGGAAAGTTGTGGAATGCTGGCAGCAACGAACGCACATTTGGTCACTGAGGCTGTTGATTCCATCCTGGACCATGTTCTCCAAATACTGAAGTCGCTGCTCGCCCACTCCTGAGCTATGAACCTCGGGAATGCGTAAATGCCTTTTGACATATGCTTTGAGAGATGACCACATGGACTCAATCGGGTTCACAGGTGGAGAATATGGTACAGACGTAGCAGGATATTTCCAGTCCGGCAAGGGCTTCGTCTATTCGTGAGTGGCACGGAGCATTGTCACAAACAATTATCAAATTGTTTAATTGCTTTCCTGATTGCTCCCGGTTTGAAGCAGCTCCTGTATCCATTCATTGCAGAGTCATCACTCCTAAAGGCAGCCCGACGCTTGATCATCGCAACTATCCCTTCCGAGGATATTGCTCCAATTACGTGAATATTCGGACCACGTGATGGTGGACGATCTTGAATGGCCCTTGTTCCTTGTTCCAATAATGTTGCTTTTGACATTGGTCTCAAACAAATTCCACAATTATCGGACACTTGCATTGTCACCAACAGTAATTTTATCAATCATCTGTGTTGGCCAATTTATACCTTAGCCTCCTGCACACTATTCGGATCTTTGCAAGCATTTTTTGACAACTGAGAAGTGCTTAAATTAAATTGATGCATTCTGAAATATATTTCACCGTTTCTGAAATTAAAACTTGACATCTGAATTGCAAGTGACCAATTCTGAAAGTGAAATGGGGATTTCTGAAATATAAATGACGTATTCTGAATTACTTCTAGCGTCTGAATTATAAGTGCAGATATCTCAAATTGAAATGATCATTTCTGAAATATAAACTGTAAATCTGAAATATAAATGACACTTTCTTAAATATATATCGTCTTTTCTGGAATTCTGAAATATAAATGACTAAAAATGAATTATAAATGATCATTTCTGAAATATAAACTGCAAATCTGAAATATAAATGACACTTTCTTAAATATATATCGTCTTTTCTGGAATTCTGAAATATAAATGACTAAAAATGAATTATAAATGATCATTTCTGAAATATAAAGTCTATTTCTGAATTAGAAATGACAAAGTCTGAAATAGAAGTGTTGCATTCTCAAATATAAACGATTTAAACACACGCACAAAAATTATCTGAAATTAAAATGTTGTTGTCAAAAATATATATGCTTCAATCTAAAATATAAACTTGAAATGCTGAAATAAATCTGCTGGATTCTTGAATATAACTGCAGAGTTCTGTAATTAAAGTGGAAATGGTGTAGTAAACGGATGTCGTTTGATCAGAATCAGTCAGGTGTAATTCTATGCTTTTCATTGGTCATTCATGCCAAACGTTAGTTCATCGGCTGTGCCACGAGCTTGTGTCAATTGTCATCAATTGTCATTCTAGACAGCTTCACATAAACAATATGTTTCTATGGATTGCGCAAACCTCTTGAATGTCACGTGACTCTTCCAATTTCCTATTCGACAAAAATCAGGTCAAGGAAATTACATGATCCGGCTGATATCGAGTTACGTGTCGCGCACGTCACGCGCGTCGTGTAGCTTTCTTGACAGGTTCTGCTAACAAACAAGGTCTAACAAGAAGCTTTAACAAACAAAATGTCTGGCAGCACTTCATTGCTCAGTAATATCTTCATGGTGTTTAAACCTTCTGATTATGACTTCTATTAAGCTATTTAAGGTCTTATTTAGAAGAAGTCATTGATCATAGCCCTGAATTTTGACACTTTTTGCAAACATCTTGTATTATAACTTCTAACAAAAGAATCAATTTTCAATTTGGGCACAGCATTTCATAAATATGAGTCTTTGAATGACATCGTATTCATCTATCATAGCATTCGCATAGAATAGAGTTTTGGAAATTTGAATGCTGTGCACACGATAATGCTACTTATGAAATGGTTTAGTAATAACACTTTAAGTAGTCAGTTTTGCGTAATTTTCCTAATCACGCCTCACAGTTTGCTTACAATAGGAGACCCGGTTGTGGAGCAACACCATCACTTGCTTTGATGAATCATAAGATCCTAGAGTTTCTCGGCTCTACATCTATGGCTCTGTCCAAATGTGATTTTTCAAAGTCGTTGGATAAATTGACATATTCACGAAAAATATCCATTTGTATTGACTTACATTCTCCTCCATGTGTTATCACGCAGATAAATAGTTTCCTCACATCAAGCAATATGCGTGTATAGGTAATGAAGTTGCCCGTTGGTCTGAGATAGCAAGTATTATGCCGTGTATTCTGTTAGACCGTCCGATTTCATTGTTTCCTACTGAAATGCACAGACGATCGCACCTTTGTTACATTTTGTGAAACACCGAGCTAAAGACCATATTCAGACGAAAGGGAATAACATCGCTAATTGGTCCTCAGCCGAGAATTTATCCTTAAAACGAGAACAAATGTGTCGTATTTAACATTAGCGCAAAGAGAAATATGAGTGTGTCTGATGCATTTTTGTCTTACGGTTAGGTTCATAAGGATGTATCTATTTGTCCTTTCTTGGTACTGTTTTTAGAGATGATAAGAAATGGAACTTGTTGCTATTTGATTTGGAAATCAAGAAAACCTCTAAAAGTTTCTTTATTCTAAATACACTGCGCATATCTGATGCAGGCCTATCTTCTCATATCTGATGATGTCTTGCCAATCAGCCATCAGATCCGTCCTCCTACATGGTTGTCCTCGCTTTTGTAATGATTGGGCTTACTTGATGTCAAAATTCGTTTCAATCGAAAAGAGAGCTATTCGTATAATCGGTCTAGAATTTCGTACATCTATTTCCGATGTTGCTGATAATGCTTATTGGATGTCTATGACAAATCATTTAAATGAAGATTGTCACAATGGCCACTACGCGCAATGTTGCAACCCCGAGGATGCTGTAGAGCCTGTACTTTATTGTCTTCAGAAATTTTTGCAGATGTTTGCGATTCAAACATATTTGGTCAAGCGTTGTATTGACGCGTAGTATTGTAAAATGATCTCCTCCTTTTAATGTATGTTCATGTTCACTATCTTCTTCAATGGCTTTATGTCTGTTTTTTGCACATTTCCTTTTGTGCTGTACTTATATGCTCACCGAAAAAAACTCTGCTTTGTGAGACTAGATAAAGATATTATTACATGCATTGGTATCATACCACATACATCGAATATAGCAGTAAAATTCAAATGTTATGCAAATGCTTCATATCAAAATTTGCAGTAATGGTACATTTGAGTAGTCATTTTTGTGAACTATTCTAATTATATGAAGTCTCTAAGTATTTGTAATTTGTCCGTCTTCATTATAGCAGCATTTCAAGATACTTGGAGCTGTGGGTTACCATTTCACACCAACATTGGAATTGTTTTTGAAGGAAAATCTTCCACTTAAGAGCGAACAGATTCATCGATGTAAACTCATTTACATCAATTGACATCACGAACGCATTTCATGCCTCCAATCATGCGATATGGCCGTGTAAAAGTGACATCGTGGTGGAATGAGCACAAAGTTTGATGAAATTAATCTTTTGGTGTCTCCGCGTCTTGAGTTTTATTCATTCCGTCGTCCTTTGCAGTGCGCATTTCACTGTGATGTCACTTTCACACGGTCGCATCGCAGGATTCGAGGCCTCGAAGCGCTCGTGATGTCAACCTGCTTTAATTACTTTACATTGGCGACTCTGCTCTTTCTTAAATGTGTTGGACATTTTGTATGAAGTTTTACTTCCACATTTCATGCACGCATAGTTGAGTCGTTTTCTAATCATAAATCAATTTCATCAACCTCTTTTGTATACTCAGAAGCAATTTATTAATGCATTTAATAAGTGCGTTACCGTGGAAGACCCATACGGAGATCCAATCGTTCACAATTGGTGATTTTATAATTTTGATTGCTATTTTAGAGGATGAGTGTGGACAGGCGCGCTTACATTACAGCCAAAGAGATAACGATTAATTGAAACAAAATCGACCTGCACGTGTAACAAAGTTACTGCTCACATTAACCCGATTTTCTTAACGATCAATAATTCAATCCTAAATGTGGAGCTCGTAAAGTATGAAATGAAATATCTTCAACGTTTTAATGCGAACGCGCCTTTGGATCAAATGAGAGCTACATTTAGAAATTTCATACACGAAACATATTACACCGTGAATTTCATGTGATTCGGAGCAGTGCTTCAGAAGTTAAGGAGGGAGCCGAATCGCCGCTCGGGATATTGATGCGCTTCAGATACCTGCATGGATGCAACGAGGAACGTTGAGGGCACAACAGTGTATCAAACACCGCAAATGTAGGCCATTTGTCAAGCGCAAACACGTGCACATATGACTATTTTGGAATTTCAAATGTCAACAATTATGTCAAACATGCAGTGAAAATTTTTATATTCAAGGATTTAGTATTTGCAAAGATTGCGTTCCTGTGGTCTAAAAAATTATTTGATCACTGCTTAAGAAGCTACATTTGTGCAAATTATTCCTGTGTTTATACAGAGTGGCCCAGAGATAACCGAACCCGAATGATCACAAACGAAGATTTCAATGAAACGGGATAAATGTATTACACATAACTACAACAACTGTTCAAAATGCAAACTGCTATGTGCAATACAGCTATAACTCCCCATAAAGACGAAGTTTAGAGTACTGAGGTCTGGGGATCTTGCAATCCATTTCCAAGTGGCGGCGGCGATCTATCCATCTATTCGGAAAATGGTTCAAGCCATGCAGCGGACGGAGATGCCATAATGAGCAGCACTTCATCATGCTGACCGCATGAATCAATGCACTTTTCACTCTCAGACACCAAGGACTGAAGCTTTTCACTAATTTTTTTTATGAATCATTAGGTTGTCACTACATTGTCGAATAAAATAGACCGATTAATCCAGACCTCTAAATGGCATCCCAAACAGTTGACCAGGCATTTTTGTTGCAATATCTCGTGTAGATTAGATTCGGACCAACAGGCGCAATTATGTCGAATAAGTCGTCCGTTTAGATTGAAACATTTTTCATTCAAACACGCTATGTGGTCCAAAATCTCAGGAAAGTCTTGAAGATGGGTCACATAAGTTTCACAAGATATCCGAAAAATCACAACTTTTAACAGCATCATCCCTATCTTCCAGTGTCAAAGAGCGTCGTGTGAAAACCATGTCTTTCAATGAAATAATTATTCAAAAATTCTTTGGAGCCAACGTTGCATAGAGTAAGTATATTAGGCAGAGTGGAAACTCCGCACTTTTAAATTCCAATGTGTATACTTTTTTTTTATTAAATGAACTCGAGGTGAATACAGTCGGAATTGCTTCCAAAGGTGACATTCGCACATTTATGCAGTTTCGCAGAAATTATCACGGAATTGACTGATCATGATAGTACAATGCAGAAGGAATGATAATATTTTACAGATCCTCCTTGTCATAACAGCCTTCGAGAGGTAATCTTTGTTAAATTAGCAATTCGATAGGTTGCTGTTACTTTCATGCTGAACCTCCAGAGTATATTCTAAAGAGTGATCATATCACAGGCAACCGCCACTGGTAGAGCAAAATCATATAATCAAAGACAATGATTTCAATTAACTTTGAAAGATGTAAATGGGTCCATATAACCATTCAGATTCAAGAAATAAAACATAAATTTAGTGAATCATAAATTCATGCCGATGAAAATTTAATCAAATATATGAAATTTCAGCCACGACAGCACAGTAAAATCTTGACTTTTTCATGAAGACTTCCATTATAATGCCGTTCATTAGATTTCCTTGATCATCAGCAAAATTTCCGCTTAGTTACGATGCTTGTTAGCGAATGTTCATTCCTTTTGATATCCAACTTGTTTCAGGCTACTTATAACGGGGCTTCATGTCGGTAGTATATAAATTGGAAAAAATTCAGCTTTTTCAAAACTGCTCAAATAATTTTTTTGGACCGCAGGAACGTAATGTCCGCAAAAACTGAATCTCTTGATATATAAATTTTCACTGTATACATACACTTATTTGAGTCGACACTCTAGCTACTATACTTACTCTATGCAACGTTGCTAATAGCAATCAGGGATGCACGAACATCTTAGCATGTACATTGATAGATGAAAGCGATTTTAAACTTTCTATTGAAGATAATGGATGCTGTTAGATCTATGCATCCTTGATTGCTGTCAGCAACGTGTCTTGGTAGCTCTGTATTACCAATGATTTCTGGATTGTGGAGTTCAATGGTTTTAAGAAGCTTCAATGTTGATGACTATCAGTTAGCACTTCAGTTAGGCACAATGTCACGCAAGTGAAGTCTCTTCACAAATTCCTCAAATTCACATAAATTGGCTCCGTATTTCAAGAAGCGGAGTCGAAAGCAATGGACTTCATCCAAACCATCCATAAGCTTTTAACAATAATTAAAGTTCATTTTCACCTAAGATAGCTCAATCGATTTCAACTTCAATTAGGGTTCGGTTGCTTCTGGACTACTCGGTATACCAGCGATTTGGTACCTCGATGTAAGTAGTATGAAACTTATTGGATACCAAAAGGAATGAACATTTACAATCAGGTATCTTAATAAAGCAGAAATTGAGTTGATTATCAAAAAAATTTCATGAAACGCATTATAATGCAAGTCTTCATGGAAAAGTTGAGCTCTGATTGTGATTCTTGACTGAAATTTCAAGCTAAGTTTTCAATTCAATTTTCATCTGCATGATTTAATGATTCACTAAATTTTTGTTTCATTTCTTGAATCTGAATAGTAATATGGATCCATTTACATCTTTTTAAAGCTAATTATGATTGTCTTTGATTTTGATATTTTGCTATTTCAGTGGCAGGTATTTTGTGACATGATCACGCTTAAGAAAATGCTCTTATTAATAAAGATGAGCATTAAAGTAATTGTAGCCCATTGAATCGTTAATTTAGCAAATATTACCACTTCAAGATTGTCATGACACGGACGATTTGTGAAATACTAGTACATGTATTCCTTCTGTTTTGCTCTCATGATCAGTCAATTCCAAGGTAAGTTCTTCAAAACTGCAAAAATTTGTTTATCTCACAATTATTACTTCATGAGTCTCAACTCGAGTTCATTTGATGAAATCGAAACTGCATATTGGGGATTTAATTAATACTGAGCAACTACTAATATACTTACTCTATGAATGAGCGGCTGCTTCTTATTATGCGCAAATAATCAGCACAAAGCACTCGAACAAAGTTCAATTGAGAATGAAAACGTCATGCACAACATTTTGTTGTGTCAATAACTGTCTGTTTAACACAGTTTATTATAAATGGAAAATTTACTGCATTGTATTATAACAGACATTCTTTCGCAGATGTTAAAGGTACTACAGACATCTAAATAATTCCAACATCCATGACTCCAGGAGAAAGCAAGTTTTTCAGCGACCGTCTAAATATTTGAAGTTAGTGACAATGTTATCATTCATTCGGTTCGCGCTCCGAAAAAATCGGAACAGATGCGATCGTTCCAGGGTGATAAATTTCAACGTTCTAGGGACATGAACTACTTCATTTACCAGGTGGTGTTTGATGTTCGCTATTCATTTACGATCACCGTCATTCACTACAGCCGGCCAATTAGAAATAGGGCAAGAATTTGACATTTTAATGACATTAACAATTCATAAAACGCTCGTTCATTGATTGGCATGCATTTTTCTAGTAGATAGAATTATTCAATACATACGTATATAGAAAAGTCGAAGAATCAAGCAAAAGCTGCTGATTTAAAGAGCGAATTATAGCGCTGAACAGAAGAAAGCATTTTAATCTGGTTTAATCAAATTTCCTTGTCCATGCATCTCTGTTACCCTTGAATCGAAATGCTGCTGAGGGCATAAACTCGTAGTTAAGAAAAATAAGTCATGCAAAAATGTAAAAGTAACTTGCTCAAGTAACTTTCATATCGGATATCATAGGTTTTATTTTAGATTATGATCATTATGGTTTGATATGAATGTCAACTTAGAACTCAGCCTTCTTCGCCTTGACTTTTCTCGCTGAGATTAAGTTTTTGATATTCTGCAATTGATGTGCTATGTTGGTTAGTTCCGTTTAAATATGACAGATCGCTACAGACGTTTCCAACAGCCAAACAGGTTGTATAATGTCGGCTGGGTGACTTTTTGGTTGATCACCCACTTCTATATGAGGTCGCGATAGGGATTACTTACAACTTCATGCAATACACCTCACGGTGTGCCAGAAGAGGAGGCTTCATTTTGAAAATTTCCATTTATATTTCTCAACGGTTTCTGGTGCACCCTTTTTGAGAAAAATTACGAATATTCAAAATGGCGAACAGAAAAACCAAAACTGAATTCTGGTGCAGGATTAAAAAAATCCCAAGCATTTTGTCAGCAATTTCCCATGCAATTTTCTCCACTCTCTTCAAATATGATTGTCAAAAAATCACGCGATTTTCCCCTTTCGAGAAAATTGCGAAAATTCAAAATGACGGACGGAAAAACCGAAACTGCATTCTGGGAGAGGATTAGAAAAAATCCCATCTATTTCGCAAGCAGTTTCGTATGTAGTTTGACACGCTCTTTTCAAATATAATTACTAGAAAATCATACAATTAGCCCTTTTCAAGAAAATGGCGGACATGAAACCGTATCTGCATTCTGGGGCTACATTATAAACAGTCTCGAATATTTCGTCAACAGGTTTCGATGTAGTTTGATACGCTCTCTTGAGTTATCACTGTTGGAATATCAAGCGGCTAGCACTTTTCACAAGTAAGAAAAATTCAAAATGGCGGGCTTAAAACCGGAACAGCAGTCCAGGGCATGTATTATGCATCAACAACAAGTTTTGAAGGACCGAACAGGTTCTCAAAATTTCTTGGAAGCGTCTCTGTGAAATTGAGCTGTAAATATTTCACTTGATGCGTTTCTTTGTCTGCGCAAGTTGGCTAGCGATGTGTATCACTTTACCGCGCACAGCGTCATCTTCGCTTGTGTACAAACGAAATATGTGAATCAGTGGTCTGCATCAGATCGATCAGAACCCCAAGGCTTGTTGTTGCATATGCGCTGCATATTGTTACTATATATACTCGTATATTGTTTATATTTTGCATCTTTGGAAAGTATGCATGTCACAGATAAAATGTATGTCAGTCACCAAAATCATCTATGAGCCATTGCCAAATTATGACGTCATCTTTCAAAATGGCCGCCATGATCATAAAATTGGTCTATAGCTCAAAAATGAATAATTTTAAGGCCCAATAATGTATTGCAAACATTTATAAAGTCGACCGTTTCCTTTCAATTGTGACTAGCGATATTCCATTGTCACATATATGTCAAATAATGACTTCATGATTCAATATGGACGTCATAATTGCGAAAGTCTGCTGTAATCCGAAAATAAATGATTTTAAGGCCCAATAATGTATTACGAGCAGTTATAAAGTAAACCATTTCCTTTCAATTGTGACTAGCGATATTCCATTGTCACATATATGTCAAATAATGACATTAAAGGCCTAATTCAAAATGGCCACCATAATTACGAAAATCTACTGTAACCCGAAAACAAGTAATTTCAAGGCCTTAGTATTTTAATAGTGCCAACATATTAATCTCTATTTCTCCTAACATATCTAACGCATCCTACATAAATAGATTTAAGACAGATAAAAAATCCTACAGATCTCTTTCCTAATGAACCTTATAGATTGAGCACACATTTGACAGCGCGCAATTTTTTCAGAAACATTCTTTCTAGGCAGTGACAAATGAATTGTGTGGTGATAAGGTGAAGCGTTAATCAAATCACAAATGTTAACCAGTGTAACGAATAAATGCTTCCAGAAAACTTGTTTCTTTTTTTGAGTAGCTGATTGGAACCCTACCGCACTTCTCACGTTCACTTCTCAAAATGCAACTATATTGAATTGAAGAGAAACGATGCTAAATGTTGCAACTAAAAATCAACGAAAAAGAAACTAAATAAGAACAAAAGGCATGATAATGAGGACATTTCTGGAACATGTTTTTAAAGCTAGTATTAGGCCTGTTTTCATTTAAGATGTACAGGGTGGGCCAGAAGTGACTACGTTTCAAATGTATCATATCTTCTGATGCTCCTCCTCACTTCAAATGTAATTGAAATTGATAGAAATCGAATCAGTAACTGCTATCGCCTAAAACGTAGCTCTCCACTTAAATGTAGTTACATGTTTTTGAATAATGAAATCAAATTAAGACACGACACGGTCAAAAAAATTCGAAGGATCCAGGAAACGGAAGACGCCAAAGTTAAACAATTACCCTAGTGGAGAATCCTGTAAATAATTAGGCAATTAAAAGTCATGAACGAATGAATATAAATTAATACTGACAACATAGAGTAACCTACTCTAGTATATAGCAGGTACTGAAATACGTATAGAGGCTAGTCTACTCAACTGAAGACGATAAGGGAAATAAATTAATACCTATAAACGATTTAATTTTTATCAAATAAGAACTGTAATAAGAGTTCGTCATGGACCTGACGAGAAGCTAACTAAAAATAACAAAAGGTGAAAATTAGAAATCTAAAAAACCCAAAATTAAGTTTGCTATGTATGGAGTCATCAGGGAGGAACCATGTGGCTGCTTGAAGCAAGGTTTCGGCCCCTAACCTCCAACCTATACCACATGGCGGGGCCAGGCCAACCATATCGAATGTACGATATGGAAGGTCTCTCCAAGCCTGAGGAAACATAGCAGAACCTAACCGAAAATAAATTTTTTTAATATATTAGGACAAAAGGAAGCATAGGAAACTAGAAGAGGTTATCTTAGCTCAACATGCCAATGATGGATGGCATCTGGGGGGGGGGGCGAAAAACAACCATACTTAAAAACGAGGAACCTATTCTTGGAGAAGGACTTAATGCAAGAATTAACAAGCAAATTATTCTTATAACCCCGTCCTTTAAAGATATCAAAAATGCCCTTAGCTCTAGATATGAAGGCGGAAGCATCAGATGAAATCCTGGCGAATCTGATGAGTTGGGCAGCAAAGATGTTTAAGCCAGTGTTCAAAGGCATGTTACTCTCGGGGAAAAGTATACAGCACCACTGGGAAGCTGAACTCATCAACCTTATGGTAAACCTCTGTGAAGTATTGGCCACCATCTTCGATCCTGATTTTTACATCCAAATAATTAACACATTTGTTGTTGCCCCGCTTCTGCTAGCCAAGAGAACTACCGGGTAGATTTCAGGAAGGATCTTATCAAAATGTTTGAAGTTAAACACACAAATGTCATCGACATACCTAGTGGTACGAGAGAGAAGTTTGGCTAAGCCAAATCTCTTACTCGCTAGGAGCCCCCTCACTCCCTGTAAGCCAAAAAAAGGTCAGCTAAGAGCGAGCTGGAATTCCCACCCATTGTTCACTTTTAAATGTGCACAATAGCAGCTCGCATCATTATTCGATATTCCTGCGTGAAGCTATGGCTGAAAGGTGTGACACAGGTGAATACACAATCGAATATCGCCTGCTAGCGGCAGCTTGTTGGCATGATCCGGACAGGACAAGGCATTCCATGATGAAGCAACGAGATAAACTTCGAGATCGGTTTTGTCTTGAACCACTTGAAGGTCGTGTAATCAAGAATGGAAGAAACATTATTCGAAACAGGAATGATTATGGATAGACGAAGAAGCGGTCGCCCAAATGAAAGAGGAGACAGCATCGACAACGTTCAAGCTACGATAGAAGCCAAGCTAATAACATCAACAAGAAGACTTAGTGATGAACTCAATATACCGAGAACAACAATTCGTCGAATTTTAGAGAAGACCTTCTGAAAGCTTGGAAATCCACATTTGTTCAATATCTAACTGAAGAAGCTCATCAGAATCGTGTTGAATGCTGTACGGCTATTCTTGAGAAGTGTCAATCTCCACGGATGAGAAAGAAAGTGCTTTTCTCGGATGAATGTGCAGTTTATGCTGCATCAAAAGACAAGAATGTGGTCTAATGAAAAAAATCCTCACTTTGGGAACATGTACATCAACATCCCCAACGTTATGGTATGGGATGTCTCAGCAGTAATTGGTCCATATTTTATTCAAGGTAGTATGAACTCTAATCAATATCTCCAAATGCTGGAGGGTGAGTTCATGCCAGATCTTGCGAGAGGAGGCATTAGTGAAATTGCCCACTTCCAGCAGGATGGCGCCCCTTCTTACACTTCCGAACTACTCGAGAATTTCTGAATACGCACTTTGATGAGAGATGGGTGGGTAAATTCGGTCCAGTCCCATGGCCAGCAAGAAGCCCTGACCTGACGTCTTGTGAAAATGCCCTTTGGGGTATGATGAAAAGAAAAGTTCATCATGAGAGGCCGCAAACAAGAAATGACATCAAAGTGACCATCAGACAAGCTTTCGAAGAAATTGATGCTGATAAAGAGCTTCTCCGAAGAATCCACAATCGCACATTCCGAAAACTCTCTTTGTGCATTGACAATAACGGCCTGTAGATAGATCCACATGATGCTTGAGCTTTTTAGTGATATTTGAGTGATTTTAATATTATAAATAAAGTAATATTTGAAACGTAATCACTTCTGGCCTACCCTGTATATTGGACCATCCTTTGTAATCGACCATCCAACAGTTCAAGTTAATTATTCTTCAGGTAATTCTTCAGCGAAAATACGGAACTTCCTTCATATTTTTGTTGTACAAAGTATTTTACTTTTGAATAATTTTTCTACGAATGTTTCGATAAAAGTCATCCTATTTGGACCTGCGTCACAAACTTGAAAATACCACCACACCAACTTCACAAATAAACCGTTCCTTATTTAATTTCAGGCTGCGTCTTTCATCAGCCATAAATATCTGCGTCTGACTGCACACGAATCCAGACAGATGAGTGTCTGCTGTCTTCTAATGTTCTATCAAATATTGACATATTCATTCTTTTCAATATTCCCATGATAGCAGAAATCAGATTGTCAATCATTTTTCTTTCAACTTTGTCGCAGATTTGACTATTGAAGCGTGAATTGACATGAAGTGAATGACAGGTTTGGTCAAAACTTTATTATTGCTTTCATTCTATGGATAGAAATTGATAACAATAAAACTTTTAGAATGGAAATTAAACTTCTTGCAATGTGCATGTATAAGTAATTGAAAAACTCGAAATGTTTGTTCGAAAGCTCTGATAAAATCAGAGAGGAAGGAAATTAAGATAGTAAATCAATCTTCTATAGAAATTTCAGAGGTTGTGGTAGGCATATTTCACGCTACTAATGAAAATCAAATGTATGTTTGATGTATCTGTTCATAGTATCAACTTTCATATTTTTTATTTCATAGCAAATTTGTATTAGTCAACTTTTATATTCCATCCGCTGCTGATACAACAAAATGAAAAAAATTATTTACCTGTTTAACTAATTTTTGGAATTACATTAATTTCCACATGCAAGTGCAATGTAACTTTTGAAAGTAGAGGCAATACAATTTGCCTCTAGATTAAAAAAATTCAAAGAAAAAAGAGATTTGCGCCTTCAAGAGGTTTTATGATACTAGAGATTGTCTAAAGATCTTATGATTCTGAAATCGAATCACCTGTGCTCAATTCCAGAAACATCTCGTGATGTTAGGCGATAAACGCGGTGTACCTATGATGTCTTTATATCTTTGGAAACAACAATAAAACTCTTCATGTTGTTTTTCATGAAGCACATGATGAAACATGAAGAACAGTGAGATGACAGTGAGAAACAGTGAGATGAAACAGTGAGATGACAATTACGCTCATATGGGCGAGGGTCTCGGCTACAACACAATGTAGTCTGGCTGTCAGAACTGGCTTCTGCAGAGAATGATGTCCAAATGGTCCACACCAATCAAAAAGATGATGTGTGATGTATGGCTACTGCGAATCTGCACGCTTGCCAAAGTAATACGCGGATTACATGAACCACACTGTAAATTCAATGGTTTCTCGTTTAAGTGAGAAGCACTTGATCTAGAGCTATCATTTCTGACACTTTCGTGTCTAATGCTAGACACATCTGGAATTTGCAGACATCTTAGTATCGGCAAACGCAACATTTTGATTAAATTTTAACCACATTTAGCCAAATTCTCGGATAAATCGCCGATCCGAAGTTGTGTAGGCGTGATGATAACACATGCATGTTATAGAAGATGATCTCGGGACATTCCATGTAAAAAAATTATGGGTTTGGACATAATACCTTTCATTAGAGTAAAGACATAAAGGTGCCATCTTTACTGAAAACTTCAATCTGCTTCCCGTTGGATTTGCCATTGTCTTTTCCTTGATCCTGTCTGACAGGAGGGGGAACGCGGCAGGCGCGCAGATTAATAGTAGTCACAGGGTGAAGCGATTTGTTGTCTAAATCTGAAACTATTGTAATGCTGCAATGCGGTCATTTTGGAATTTAGGAGGAATCATAACAGCTGATGCATGATAACAATGCCAAGTCTAGTGGTAGGATGAGACAATCAAGCAGTCCCGATCAGCAAAATATTTTGATGGACACCAACGCAGAGATAGACATAAGCCTGCTCGCCAGATATGCGATAACGACGGTAGTCTGCTACAGGCTATATGCATTGTATATTTTGTTCTTCCTTGTTGTCACTTCTGAGAGCGGGTCTTGCTCATATTTGATTTTTTCGCAAACACTTTCGAACTTCAATAAAATGGTGATACTCCCAAGACCGATGCAACATATCCAAATCCGGGATGGACATGTATGAATAAACATGCGATCCTTCAATGACGAAATGTACACGGATGGCCGCATTGTGTTTGTTTATTGCAAGCAAGATGCTCATTTCAAGTTCAAGTTTAACTTTATTGATTCACAATAGTAGCATTGTGTTCATTGTGTTCCTGGAAAGAATTTATGCTCATTGCAGATAAAAAATTATCTCCTTTACGAGTTCTGTGAAAACCCCTCGAAAGATTTCATGTATTTTATATTTCTCATCAGTCTCATGTCTATTATCGCCAGAATGTTCATCAATTACACATTAAAACATATAGTAAGTATATTAGGTAGAGTGGTAACTCAGCATTTTTCAAATTCCCAATGTATATACATTTTCGATTTTATTAAATGAACTCGAGGTGAATACAGTTGGTGACATTTGCACATTTATGCAGTTTTGAAGAAATTATCACGGAATTGACTGATCATGATAGTAAAATGCAGAAGGAAATGATGTTATTTTACAAATCCTCCTTGTCATGACAGCCATCGGGAGGTAATGTTTGTTAAATTAGAAACTCGATGACCTGCTATTACTTTCATGCTGAACCTCAAGAGAATCTTCTTAAGCGTGGTCATATCACAAGCAACCTCCCACAGGTAGATCAAGACTACATAATCAAAGACAATGATTTCAATTAACTTTGAGAGATGCAAATGGGTCCACCACCATTCAGATTCAAGAAGTGAAACATTAATTTAGTGAATCATAAATTCATGACGATGAAAATTTAATCAAAAATATGAAATTTCAGCCACGACAGCACAGTAAAATCTTGACTTTTTCATGAAGACTTCCATTATAATGCCGTTCATTAGATTTCCTTGTTTATCAGCATAATTTCCGCCTAGTTACGATGCTTGTTAGCAAATAGTCATTCCTTTTGATATCCAACTTGTTTCATACTACTTATAACGGGGCGTCATGTCGGTAGTGATGAAAATTTTTCGGAAAATTTTGAATCAAAATTTTCCGTGGAAAATTATGGAAAGTATGGAAAATTTTGATTTTTTTGATGGGCCTTATAATTTGAGCGCTTCCACTGTCGAGGCAGCTACGTACCAATAAATTTGGTCTAAAACTCTTAATTTCATCATTATTTCGATTAAAGTGATCGTGGCAAAGCGAGTTCCGTCCGCGGATTTTTGAACATTCCTCTGCCATCAGTGGCTTGTGCCATTTTGTTAGCATTATTAATTATCACACAGACACCGTTTGGGACAACGTGAATCTTACTTTACAATAGGGATATAATTTCATGCAATGTGAAAGATCTGGAGCAAAAATAATGTACTTCATTTTGGAGTTTGCTTATTAGCTTGAAAGTTAAGCTTTATTATGCATGTGTTGATGAACAAGTGAAGTATAAGCACACAGTCCACGCAGCATTCATGAGCGACCATCTTGGAAGACATAAAGACTGTAAACTCGTGAGATATTTGGTCACTAAAGATATCTGTGATGAGTAAAAGAATATCTATGATAGCCTCTAGCTTCTGGCCTATTGTTCGACATCTTCGCTGAGGATAGTAATGGGAAGAAGACCGTTCCAGGACACCATAAAATCAAAAAAAATAGTATCTTTAAAAACGACATAAATTCATGAATTTAGACCCTTTTTCAGGTTTTTAAGACCTAAATTCATGAATTTGGTTCATTCAAAAAGTACCATTTTTTTCAAAAATGGTACTTTTAAAAACGACATAAATTCATGAATTTAGGTCTTAAAAACCTGAAAAAGGGTCTAAATTCATGAATTTATGTCGTTTTTAAAAGTACCCAATTTTCAAATTTTTCAAAATCTCAAATTTGAGAATTACAATTTTTACCTTGAAAATCATGACCGTTCCAGGACACCGAAAAATCAGAAAAGTTAAGAATCTCAAATTTGTGAATTACAATTTTTACCTTGAAAATCATGACCGTTCTAGGACACTAAAAATTATAAAAGTTAAGAATCTCAAAATTTGAGAATTACAATCGGGCGAAGCCCTAGAACCTTCGGTTCGATTTTCATTGCTTAAATCATGACCGTTCTAGGACACCGAAAATTAGTATTTTTAAAAACGTCTTTTAAATCCATTTTTCAGGTTTTTAAAATATATCATGTGACTAATAATATTTCTTTAAAAATGGAAGAAACAAAAGTGGAAGAAACAAAAGTGGAAGGAACTTCAGAAATGGAAGAAACCTCAAGAATATATCCTTCTTTGTCTCAATTAAAAATAAGTGAATTAAATATTGAAAAACACAGAGATAGAGTTAGGTATATGAAAGATAAGGAAACACAATTATTATTTAAATTAGAGCATTATAAAAAATTAAGAAAGAGATGGTCTAAAGTTAAGAATGTAACACAAGGAATTGGCATATTCTTAACAATAGTTTAGGTGCTTTAACAATTGTTATATCTTCAGGTGTTTTAGTAATTCCAGTAGTTGCTACAGCTTTAACAGGTACGGGTGTTTTTGCAACTTCACTTGCTACAATGTTAGATAAATCTTTAATAACTAAGAAACGAAAATCATTAAAAACTAAGCATTTACATATTAAAGAAGTCTATGATAAACTACATTACTACTTTCAAAGAGTATGTGATGATAATGTTATTACGTTAGATGAGATTGAAAAATTTGATCAAATAGCTAATGAAGTAAATCAAATATCATTTCAATCACAGACAGAAAAAGTTAATGATAAAAATAAAAAGGATGGTAAAAATTCTAGTGATGGTAAAACTTTTATTGATGATAAAATTTTTAATGAAGAAAATGATAAAATTTTTTTAGAAGAGCTAAAAACTTTATTAGACAAAACTTTATTAAACAAAACTTAATACGAGAAAATTTTAAACGAGAAAATTTTAAACGTGAAAACTTTAAACGTGAAAACTTTAAACGAAAAGATTACAAACAACAAAGCAATAAAAAAATAATTTGTTCAGTAAAATGTTTTTGCTGTATACCAATGTTACCACAAAATTCAAATATTATATTTTAAAAAAAATAGACAAAATTAAAGCTGATAATAAAAAATAAAGTATTAAAACATTATATTTGTATATTTTTATTACTCGGTAAACAATTGTTCGATAACTCTTTCATGAATTTTTTTATCAATATTAATTGTGATAAATCCATAATCTTTTGACCAAGCATTATTACACGATTGTTTAAATTCATCTTTATCTCTTAAACACAAATCTCTTAACAAATCACTTAAGTTTCTTGCATTTATTTCAAATAGTATAAATATATTTGCATTCTTTCTAATAACACTTCCATCTAATGAATACATACTTTGTGTCAAATAAAATACACTACAGTTATTATGTCTACCTCTTGTGAAATAATTTCTTTGAACTGACTGATTTCTATCATTAACACAATCATCAAAAATTACACAATGTTTCATTGTTTTATCTAGTTTACTAGGATCTTGCATATTACCACTATCATCTATTAATTGTATTTTTATATGCTTATTTTTATTGGATTCAACTAATTGTTTATTTTTTGCTGCTTCTTCACACCACAAATTTATTTCTTCTTCATATTCAGATTTTTCGTATTCTTCGAATAGAGAAGCAATTGCTGTTTTTGTAAGATTATTTTCAAATCCATATTTTAAAAATTGATAGACGGATTGTTCTGCTGTTGTTGTATAAATTATAAGATTGTTATAATCTAAAAAATTTGGAGTCGTTAAAATTTTAAATAATAGATATGTTTTTCCACAACCTGATCTTCCGCAAATAACTGCTAAAACTTTATTAGATAAATTTGGATGATGATTAAATTTAAGTTTTTTTTTATTTAAAGACATTTCATTCATTTTTAAAGTAATAAATTCATCCATTATTGAATTAGTGTTTTTAGAAACAAAAAAATAAAAATAAAATTTTAATTTAAGTTTATTTTTATTTTTTTGTTTCTAAAAAGATTAATTAGATTAATAAGGTTAACAAGATTAATAATGAAAATGATAAAAAAAATTAAACTTCTCTATTGTAGCGTAAAAGTTTATACCTCCCGAACCAAAAGATCTATCATAATCTCTTCACCTCCAAAATTTATTTCTTGTCCTTTTTCATCAGTGATTCTAATGCCAATGTTGTTATTAGTTTTTCTTGTAATAGGAAAATATATTAATGTTTGTGGAATTACATTTAATCTATAACCAATGGGTACAGTAAAAGCTGGAAAACTGAATATTAAATTTGATAATTTACCATTTATATATCCTCCTTCAATAATGTCACAATGTACAACAATTGAATTTATTTCAGTTATTTTTTGAATCTTCTCACCTAAATGATAACCTTGACTATAGGTTTGTTTATTAAATCCTAATAGCTTTGACAATGATCTATCATGATTAAAATCAACTTGATGATTTTCGTCTAAAGTAAGAGAAAATTTATTAACTGCCGGTTCAACTGCAAAATGTAATTGTTTCTTATCTTTAAATGGTATACCTAAATGTCTCTTAATTTCATTTGATATTGTTTCAACTTCGTAAGAACCAGGAAGAAAAGTTAGTATTTTCCATGTTTTGCCTTTATCAGTAGAATATCTAAATTGATCATTCACATCTTTGATAACGTTTTGAATAGTGTTAAATGTAGAGAAACTAGTCAATGCAATTTGATAATTTTTATTTTGTTCCAAATGTAGAATGGGTTCTAAATTACAAGTGTGTGATGAAGTAGTTGTTATAATTTTTAACGTCGTACTAAATTTTGATGAACCCAAAATCTCTGTCAAATTTTCTAAATGATTATTAATTTTGTCTAAATCTGCTGAACACATTTTTAAACTAAAAAATTAAATAAATATTTTTTTATGAAATATTTTTTTTATAAAAAATTAAAAACAACAACATATTTCAGCTACGGGCGAAGTCCTAGATCATTCGGTTCGTTATACTTTTATAATCCTCTTCATTTAGAATCTTCTTTTCTAACAGTCTTTTCAATATAGCATGAATTTCATTAAAACTAGAATTATGTCCTTCTTTTATTGCCGATATTAAAATATTTAATCTATTTAGTAATTCTTGTGGATCATCTGGTAAAAATACAGTTGTTTCTGTTTTCTGTTTTTCAGATAAACCTTTCCCTACTTTAACTCCCGTTGATAATAAATTTTCTAATTGTTTATAACGTCTTAGAGATTTTACTACACCAACTCTGTCTAACATAGCTTTATATTTTATGAGATCTTCTACAGCATAATTTTTTAAATCTGCTCCTCTTAAAAGATCAACAAAATTTCTATCTAAACTAATAGGTTTTTTATCTGGCGTAAAAATTAATCCTCGTAAAGGTTGTGGAAATATTTCTTTACCACCAAGATAAAATCTTGCAAATAATTTTTTATCTAAAAAGAAAGTAGAATGTTCGAATAACATAGATTTTGGTAATTTTTTATCTATGTTTGCCTCTAATAAACCATAGTATCTAATAGTGTTTTAAGTACAGGATCCGCTATATCAACACGTTTTTCATTAAGTTCCTTTTCAAGAGTTTTAAATGGTTCGACAGTTTTTTCATAATCAGTTTTTACTTCTTCAGTTAATTTTAATTTATCAAACATATCAGATTGAATACCAGCTTTTGTCATTCTATGTTGAAGATGATTTTCTTTCATAATATTTCTTTGTTTTATTAATTCGTCTAATTGTTTTATTCTTTTAAAATTATCAGCTCTAACTTTATCCATTTTTATATGATAATTTTATATTATTATTTTATTTTATTTTATAATATTTTATATTTTTATATTGTTATATTGTATATTGTTATATTTAGAAAATAGAAATTAGAAAATTAAAAAGGTAAAGTAGTTATTCCATCAGGTAAAATTTTTCTTTTATCATCAAATGGATCTAATGCTAATTTATGTTCTTCTTTTAAATACATTTTATGTTTTTTTGAATTAAGTCTATAATTACATGCTGTTTTTATTTCATTATTAAATAATGCATTTTTATAATCTTGAAATGTTATTTGATTAGCCACTGATGCCTTTGAAATTCCTTTTAATGTTTTATGTGTTTTAATATTATTAGTTGTATTATAACAGTAACATTTAGATTTTAAAAATATAGCTTCTGTTATGAAATCTTCATTTCCTTCTAATTCATCTTTTACTTTACATAAATCAGAAGGATGAATGATATCTTTTATTTTATTAATTTCTTCATCAAGTGTAGAATTATACGGTATTGTTAATTCTAAGAAAACAGAATCGGTATCTGTAAAGTGTAATATATATATATATATCATCATATATAATCATATATAAATCTATACATAAATAGTTTAGCTAATTCTAATATAGTGAAACCTATAAAATTAAACTTATCATGTTTTACGCTGTTTCGACGTAAATGTACAGCACATAGTTCATCACTAAATCTAGTAGTTCTTTTATATGTAGGTTTCCTTGTTAAATTTTGAAACCTATCTTTATCATAAACTATTTCAATATTTTGTCTATTACGCACATTTTCTAAAGTCTTACCATAAAATGCATTATTCATTAATTTGAAGAACACGTTTCCAAAATCATATTTATTTTTTTAGATATTTTGCGTTTTTCAATATTGAACTCAATATAATCTTTTAACCATTTAGATTTTTTATACACTAGTTTCGGTGAATTTTTGTGAGAATCATTCCATGATCTAAATACCAATCTAGCATTCTTCCTTCAACAACATACTTTCCTTTATTGCTTTGTGTTAACATAAGTTTTTTTGTTGGCCTATATTTCTTAGGAATTAAAGATTTTTGATAATCTGAAAAATCTTTTATAATGGGAATTTTGTTTTCTGGGCAGAAAGGATAATATTTTGTTGCATCTTTTATATAATCAGGGTATACTAAATCAACTTCATATATATAATTAGAATTACGATTTCCATCATATGTTTTTTGATAATCAAGATTATTACACCATGTCATTTCACCTGTTGGTAATTCTTGTATCATGCAAGAAGAATATAAGCTATTAAAATCATAATATAACAAATAGTTTTCTCTCATGAATTCATCAATTGCTTTTTCACGTTCTACTCCTTTCTCGTTTCGTTCGAAAAATTTCTAATATTTTTTCTTTTTCTTCTGGAGATAAAGGTTTCATTATTCCATATTCTTGTGGATTTACTTTCTTATTATAACATTTAACATATCTATTACCTAAAAACTGATGAAACTCACCTCTAATTCCAGATTCAAAAAATAATAATTTATCATATGTATTTTCTTTATAATGTTTAAGTTTAAAATTTGTATGTTTTAATCCTGCTAACCATGTTAAACCTGGGTAGAATAACAATAACATGGATCTATTCCGTAATATTCTAAACACATATCACGAAAGTTTTCAAAAAGATCAGCTAGTATTAATACATCTATCTGTAGATATTTCATTGTATAATATACATTGTTTTACAATTTAACTCTCTCAAATTTTTTTCAGCTTCTGCATAGTCTTCGTCAGATAATTTTGATTGTTTTAATTTTGATTTAAATTTATTTATTGGATGAAGTTGTTTTTCTTCCATAATTTTATTCACAGAATTAAAATCAGTCTCCGACTGTGAGCCACAGGCTATATACTCATACGGAAATATTCCTTTTTAAAGGTTTTAAATTATATTTATTTAATATTTTACATTGTTCAGGTTTCAAAGTTTTTCCCATAACATCTAATGAATAAGGAGTAAAAAATCTAAATGCATCTAAAATTCTAATACAACCTAATTGCATTGAAAAATATTCTTCTTCTTGTTTACATAGTACATTTATTTTTTGTTGATGTAATTTTTCAGATGAAAATAAATCTTTCATTACTAGATGGAAATCTATTTAGAACCATTATAGAAATATAAAGGAACAAAGTTATATTTAAATTTGTTAGCATTAAGATTACAAGAATTATGTGCTGCACCTCTATATAATCCATTTAGGATGATCATGATCTTTTACTTTATCAATATATCTACCTCTGCCAGTTTTATATTTATTTATAAAACATTTTCCACAGTAATAACAATTTATTTATCATAAAATTCTTTTCTTTCTTCATCCGTTAATGGTATCATTGGTTTATTTGTTTCAAGCAATTGTGAAAAAAGTCCTTGTAATTCTTCTACTTTCTTTGTAAACATTTCTGAACTATCTTCACCATAGTATTGTAAATATTCTGATTTAAATAATTCAGGATAATTTGAATGAATGTACATTCCCCAACATAATGGTTTTTGTTCAAATAAATATTTTTCTTTACTTTGTTCAGCTGCACTTTTTCCAGGTGAACTATTTTCAGAATTAAAAACCGAAGGTTCTAGGGCTTGGCCCGTACAATTTTCAGAATTATAATTTTCAGAATCGGGTGAAGCCCTGGAACTTTCCGTTTGATTTTGTGTCATATTAACATTATATGCTTCAAAATCACAATAAATAGTAAAGGGTACTTTATTTTTAAAATACCATTTATTATATTCTAAATAATCATCTTTTGGAAAAGTATTTTGAACTGCTTCGTTTTGTTGACAATTCTCCAAATGTCTATTCATTTCTTCTAAAGTTCTAAAACTTGTCATACATTGAAGACAAGGAAAATTTTTATTATCTGAAGTTTTTGTAAATATAGAAACATCTTTACACAATATAAAATTGTCCCTGATAATATAATATATTCGCTTGTGCTGGTTGTTTTGACTGTTCTAATTTTACAAATTCATCTTTATATATTTCATGTGTTTCATTAATTTCTTTTGTAATATTAAATGTATTTTGATAATAATTTTGATTTAATATTTGTAGCTGATAAATATATTCTTTATCATATTGTTCTTTATATTGTTCTGGACATTTTTTTAAACATTCATTTATTTTTTGATTTTCTTTATTATTTAATTTTTTATTATTTTCTTCATTTAATTTTTGAATTGTTTCTATCTTATTTTGATATTTATGGTGATATTCTTGTAGTAACATTTTTAATTGTTGTTGATAATCTATTTTACATTTTTGTAAAATTTCATTTAAATTTTCTAATTTTTGTTGATATTCTGAAGATAAAGATGAATATTTGTAATTATAATCATCAGTACGTCCTTTATAATTATTGTGATTAATCATTATTGGTGATAGTGTTTTTAACAAGTTCAAATTTTTCAGTACATATTATATTTCCTTGGTAAAAAATATTATGATGCATGTAATTTCCTCTATCATTATATACTATTTCTGATTGACA
>CAJQUW010013779.1:0-173833 GCA_907163375.1 Prostheceraeus crozeri | reverse complement strand
GATAATTCTTGATTTGATCAGTAAAAATTTTATGTTGTCAAGGAATTGTTATATCATCATGCAATGACCAATTTCAAGCCTGCCAAAGTTCCCTTACTACAAAAGTAGGTTCATTGTTCTGTACTTAACTATTTTGTATATTCCTCTTGAATTAACCAAGAGTGGTTCCTGGATTTTTCTAACAATGTCTATCAGGGCACTTGTTGATCGGCACTTAAAAATAGAAATTTGTATAAATCGATCAATTGATCTATTATCGATTAACGTCGATGGGGTGTATCTATCGATCTCCGGTAACGATTTTTTTATTTTCCGATTTTTTATGTTCTGTGATAATACGGATCAATATTTTATCAATTTGATTGATGGGAACTAAAAGTTGGTTTAAAGTTGGTTCAGCCCCACCGTGGCCTGTTGTCTGATCTTTTGCAACTTGAAAGAATCTTTCTGGACTATCAATTAGCGCAATATGAGGGTGTAGCTTAAATCATAACATTAAGAGGGTGTGAATATATCATAGTATTAGTTCAGGGTGTAAGATTTCTACTTAATTACTGCAGATAAGCCATATTCGACATATCGGCGCTAAAAAATTCCCGAGGGTGAAAATTTGCGTGTCATAGCCTTGAATGTAAAGACGCCTTGTCTTAATCTACCCTCGTAGAAAAAACCATTTTTTTATTTCCGCTACTAAAGAATGTTGTCAACAAAACGCCACGTGATATGCTTGAATATACTCCGTATCTTCAAGTTTACCACTGGTTTTGGGATCTTGTATGGTGAGTCCGGAGGAATTGTAATCAATTTTAGACGAATGATTGAAATTTAGTTTACTTCTAATCACAAGAAATTTAACAATGAATTACTCAATTATATTATATTGTATACTATTGAAATGATATAGAGATACTTGTAACTGGATTAAAATCTGTTTACTTTATACAGCCTAGGTTGACATATGATGCGGCATTACTTACGATGAGAATTCTTATTCAGATGAAATTTCCATGAACAATCATTACTGCTAAAAAACAACGTTACAGGTTACAGCGTATTGAAATACCTCCACCCGCTCGTAGCGATCCAAAGATGAGGACGAATAATTGATAGAAACACCGCGTGGTTGGTGGTTTCCGTGTTTTGTTGGTGCGGTGAAGTAAATGTGGTGATAGCTTGCGCCAATCCATTCACTGTATAGTGTTGGATACTCGTATCATCCCACTCATGATTAAATGAGTCGGGGGGGGGGTTTGGGGGGGGGGGGTGGGTCCCCCCCACAAGTTTTGTGTTGGGGGGGGGGTGGTGGGGTGTCATTATACGACGGAATAGTGATGCGCGAGTTGGTTAAAGAAAACAATGAAAAGAGATAATCACGACTAATCCAAAGCGTACGATCAGGATTCGCCTGGTGTTCGACCTTGCATTGATGTAGGAGTTTTAACATTAATAGCGGAAACTTCCCTAAATTTCTTGCTGCTGCTTGAAGCCTGGAACTTCCGACCGTCCAAGCGAAACGGGGGGAATGGATGTCACACACCCCAGCCTACAGAATCATCACATTGGCCTGACAATTCTCTAAAATAAATACCTCTCCCAATACACCTGCGGGTATGTCACTTGAAAGTGTGACATCTACACAAGGGGATAACGCTACCCAAAAGCCGATCCGCAAAATTACCTCGCTATCTATTGATAGTGCTTGGTCGTTATGTAATTTAAACAAAAATAGCCAAAATCATTAAGTTTCAGAACGGGAACTTAACTTAACATCATTTTCCTCTAGTCAATAGAGACCAAAAATAAATTGGGCACGGTTCAGAAATTCATGAAGCTTACATGTATCTAAATAAGTGTGCTTGAAAGGGAAACTTAATAATGTGTAAATACTTAATTTCAATTAAGTAATTCAATACTAGTTACGCGGTAGTTTTATCACAAGAAATACTAGTCAATACTAGTTTAAAAAAATTCACCTAGAATCTGTAGAAAACCTTGTAATGCTAATATATTAGTTCAACACTACTTATTACCCTTATTAAGTAGCAAAATATTTTTGAGTACATTTTAATTTCAAAATTACTCATCTTCTAATCAAAAACGGGTTATGATTTTTTACATACTTATTATTGATTCCCAGTTGCTACTGATCAATCATAAAAAATCAAATTTTGGTTGTAGAGAAATTGGCAGGAATTGCGGTCCAAAGATGTGCAAATTTTCAAAACTAAGCCAAGTTTAACAAGGCGTAAAATTGGCATAGTCTATGCTACATGGATTTTTCAAACAATTTTTCTACGCAATGTCTAAGTACAGGATAGCTGTGATATGTGCAGCCGATTTAAAATTATAGAATTTTCTAGAATGTTTCAAAGAAATGCTATTTTTTTGCATTTTTGTTCAAAATATTTTGAATATTCAAGGTCACGCAAAAAATTTCTCATATACTATTTATGAAAACTCCGATAGATTCTATACAATAATAATAGATCTTGAATGATCATCAGTCAAAATTTGAAACATCTGTTTCGCCAATGAGACTCTAGAACAACAGACTTTAGAAATTTACTTGTTTTTCCTAAATTTGTCAAAATTGGAGCGATTTATCTCAACTTAAAAGGTACTATTTAAATGTACTTTTAATACTTGAAATATTTCAGGAATCATGTAGTTATACCTAGTGGTAAGTGAATATGTGATTTTTCAATCGCGATTTCGCAAGAAAGTCAGCCCACACGGTTTGGTTGAAGTGGCGTGGAATGACCCTAATACAATTTTGAGATCGAGCATAGAAGAGAATAGTGTACTCTTTCTTAAGACATGAGAACTAAAACTTAATTTGTATTAATTAAGTTTTATTATCTACATGATTGTCAATCAAAGAATTAATCCAGACCAATTTCAAAAAGCGATAAGCACGTGCACTTAATTAAAAGAAAGGAAAGACAGCAAACTTGGCTTTAATTGAAGCTTTTTCAATTAATAAGCGATACCATCCCACTATCATAAAACTTATTTGATAATTACATTTATTGTTCATTGTAAGTATTTCGTGTTATACAGTTAGATAAGTAGCAGTTGAACCACACCATATTGTCTAAGAGAATCACAATGGATCTTTCGTCATGTGATTGCTTTGAAATTCATGGATGTCCATTCAATCCTTAGTGTGATTAGTAAAGTGGGTGCTTTTTTGGCAAGCTTTTACAACAACGGTAACATGACAATTAGAATGAAGAAAGCATGAAAAAGTTACTTCATCTTTTCTGTAACCTTAATAGACGGTCATTCAATATCGAGCTACAAATATTCCTGGAGAAAACATTTCTATTAAGATGTCTATTCGCTACTGCCTTCTTAGTTGCCCACATACACTCCCAACTCTACGTGATTAACGAGAAAAACTAGTTAGAGTTTCTACAACTTTTATAATTTCAACCGTTAAATATGATTTTCCACAGAGCATTAATGATCATCAACATTTTATCTGGAACAACTCTTCGCTAAATCCTGGCGGATATCACACCGCATCCCGGATATCTACACCCTCCAGATCCGCCGGATCCGGGTCGTGACCCGGTGCAATCACTGATGATGACAAAGACTGGTGACAAGAGGTCCAACATGATATTGATATATGAAGTAACACTGTGGAAGTAACGAAACAGAAAATCACTAATTACTTCATTTAATCAGGCAAACCTCACTGTTTTCTTAACCAAGTGCCTCGGACTCGGCTGACCAAGTAATTAAATTAAGTAATCGCTTATCAGCTTGTGATTAAATTTGATGAGAATATACAGATGCAAGATTTTTTTGAGCTGTGCAAGGATTTACGAAACGGACTGAATTATACCACTGTTACCAGCATGTAACCACCATAGCTTAAACACGATGCAATACGTGCACGAGCGCTTGTAGGGAAGTCCCAAATGCTGCTTTCGAGAAGACTAGTCAATATTTCAAAGCTGGTTAAGGCGAACAAAATAGAGAACAAACATATTGACCCTCAGAGTTTTGATGAGGCCCACTGGACCCCGGAACCATATTTTTCTATTTTGCATTTCTCATTGATGATACGTTAATGGTTCGTGCTAATGCAAAAAAAAATCATTTTTGACAATGCTTCTTCATTCAGATACTTCATGTCAGTTGAATTAGTAGAAGCATGATAGATAGCCAAAGGGTTAAATTGGACCCCGCTCAGGTCCACTCCCAAGTGCGGAATTTCTTTTCGAAGAATTGTCTGCATTTGTATGCAGCATTTTTTATATACAGTATTTATATCCATGCTTCATATGTAGCATATGTTTTTAAGCATGTCTTCGTGCATGAGTTATCCTTGTGAGAAATTCACGCATTTACTGTTGATATTATCATGATTGTGCATGTGGGTTGTGTTAGAAGACCGCAAATGCGAGCGTGTTGCTGCTACGAATGATTACGCGTGAATTGCTGATCTACACGGAGAACTCGACATGTTTCGAGATGGAGTACCACTCTCGTACTGTACTCCCGTACTGTGTATGGAAGACGCTCAACTGCCTCCGAAGTGGAGTAGACCTTTGTGGAGTACCAAGGAAAAATTGAAACATAAGCAAAGATGACAAATACAATTAGAACTATGTCGGTTGCTTACAGCACCATGCACTCAGCACGACCTACACCAGTGCACGGGCGTGGCAATACAATGCGCACAGTATTAGCAAGGCCGCGTGTGATGTGGACACGTTGAAAAAGTAAGTAATATTCGAGATGAAGGTCATCATATTCACAGTTGGATGTACAGACTGTTGAACAAAATTTTTCCTCGTCAACGGGCTTCATTATCAGTCGGATGTCAATTTTGGATCGCAGGAGGAATAAGTATTCGACTGAGAAAATAGATTTGTATTATTATACGTTTAGGAATAACAGGAGGAATAAGTATTCGATTGAGAAAATAGATGTGTATTATTATACGTTTCGCTAACTTTTGTTTTCATTCACTTTTATCCAGTTGAAGCTCATCGCGAAACGTTGAATAATACGCATTTATTTTCTCGGTCAAAGACTTAATCATTCTCCTGCCTTTTCCCTGCCCTTATTGATGAATTTGAAGTATTCACAGCTGTTTCGAGAGATAATGACTGTGAGCTCGAAACTTCTTCAGTTACTTACTGACGACGAATCATTCGTCACTGATATTGAATTTCCAGATTGTTAAGTGATTTCCTGTATCATTACATATTCCAAAACAGTGATCGAACATCAAAACAGTAAATCATTATCTCAATATAATATGTTTGTCGGAAAGATATGTTATGAGTACTGTGAGTAAGCACTATTAATTACTACGAGTACCATGAGTTATTCAGAATCAGGCGAACATGTCATCGATGACGTATAATGTGATTTTGTCATTTTCTTAATGGGGCTCATATGAATGACGGTCCCCCACCGAGATAATGAAGCGTTTTTCAGATAAGGTCGGTAGCCCTTACATGCGTGCTCAAAAATCAGCTCGTGTTGCTGTTCAGACCTGGATTCTTAGTTCTAAGCAGGAAACAAGAGCTGGTTGGTTGACGGATGCTAGCGACTAAGTGATCGATTCGAACAGCATTAGAACCACTCCACATTTGCACTATCGTCACTTGCTTTTACTGGCACTGAGGCTGTGTGACAGAGTCGACTGCTTAGAAATTTCATATTTAAAAACACACTTTTCAATAAACTAGAATGAACCATCGTTCCTCCAACGAATGCGTAATCGCTGCCTCAACCCCCCTCCCTTAGTAATCGCCTGTAATTATTTGACAACCCACCTATTCTCTAGACGATTAAGTAATTCTTGAACGATCATTTGCAAGCACCATCCTCCCTCAGCACCCCAGTTTCCATGTCAGCCCATTCCCCAGGGGGCAGGACCAATAAATCTTTCAATATTTGCATTATAATCCAGCATTTGCGCTTGAGATGATCTGTAAGTAATTTAAAAAGCGACTTTGTGACAACGGAGACGTGTTTCCCACATATGATGCTTATTTGCGCTAATGATGCATTTTCAGTTTGGTGATTTATATGTTAAGCAAAAGGATTTCGGTTGATAAAATACCGCAGAAATCAAGGACTGTCAACAATTGATTTACGCCCCATGAAATGATAAATTGACGCCAACAGTACCCAATTTACGCATTTACGCACCTAAAACGAAATTTACACTGGGACGTAAATTTACGCGTTGGCCGTGACATTGATGTATAGAATAATTTTTTGCTCGGCAAATCCATTTGTAAAAATGCAAACCAATGCTGCCCGCCACATCATCATACATTATATATATCATATTATATATCCTTTACATGTCCCTTGTGCATTTATATTTTTCAGTGATGAAATAAATTTGTAATATCCATGCACTGATGACTAAATTTGGTCAAAAACCCTCGGATCTCTTCTGAAAGATGAAGATTGAAGAACCAAACGCAGTCGGGAAGTCAATATAGCTCTATTGTTTTCCATTATAGGCCTGCTGAAAACTTTGCGGTCTGAAAGCGAAGCAACATTTCTGAAAGGATTCAGTTTTGATCGGCTGTAATTCCGTAGTAGTAGTAACTCACAAGAATTTAAACAGAGTCAAGTCAACTTTCATTTTTTTACTCCATTTGCGCATAAATATCCCGACTAACGCAGCTGCGTAAATTTGCGCAAGCGTAGGACCACCGGTCTGAAGAGAAAGTTCCTGATAAATAGAACAAGTCGGTTATGGTGACACTGTCAAACAAAGGAGATCTAGGCATCTGCAGCAACTGCTGCACCCTATTTCTGATAAACCACGTGTTTAAGGTGTTCTTACTGATCATCCGAAAACTTCTGCTGAGCCATTCCTGGTAGATGAGAAACAGACTTCCGCAGAGCCGCAGCAATGTACAACATTCGGCAAGACGCCATGCTGGCAGTACTAAAATCATACGGGGTGGATGCTTAGATTATTCACATTTTGAAGAGCACGTATTACAGTACCAAAGCTGCAGATAGAATCGAAAATAAAAATGGTGACTGGTTCAGACAAGGGTTCCAGACAGGGCGATACCCTGTGACTTGTGATTTTGTTTTGTCTACCTGGAACGTGTAATGGCAATGGGACAGGTGTATCCACGGTGACCACTCTTAAAAAAACAAAAAACAGACCTAATGGCATATAAGTAGCATAGTTAGCATTGTCAGTCCACATTTTTGGTATTTTAATGTAGATTCACGAATTCATGTACTTTTAATTGGAAATTATGACACCAATTTTGTTGTGAAGGAAATCACATGAAGTTCAATTTTCTTGATATTCAAACTGAACGCTCCTGAATGACCGGCACATATGCGTGCGTAAATAAAATAGCTACTCCCCCAAATGACACGCTTAATTGAATATTATAATTTAGACCTAAGGAAGTAAGGCATCAGGAGCAAGTCTATAGCTAAAATCCTTGTGCATAGATTCTAACAACAAAAACTTACATGATAATAGCCTGAATTAGAAAAGACTAGATGATCATAAAATATATTAAACTCAGACAATATCTAAAAAGCACGGGATCTGTAAAACCAGAAGAGAATCTCATAAACAATCCGCAATCGATAGAACTCCATAACAATCCAATAATCCATCATTCGAATACAGGCTTGCTGTTCATGGGAATGATATTTCAGAAAAAATGATGCACTAGACAGCCTGACTATCAAACTGATTGACACATTTTCACTCACCTATAGATAAAAACTAGACTCCTACAAAAAAAAGAATAAAAACATATTTTTCCCAACAAAAGACCTAGAAAAGACCAAAACAGATTAGTCTGTTTAAAAAGACCGAGTGGTCACCCTGGGTGTATCAATTCAGAGACGGCTTATCAACAAACAACCTAAGTCTTGCCGATGATATAGCACTCGGATGAAAGTTGGGATGAGATGAAGAATAGACAAAACTTCGTTTCTTCAGATGCAGGAAGATGTGACCTAAAGATAAACACAGATAAAGCAAAGGGATTAGTGATAGTGGAGCTTTCGACCAACAAAGGTGCAATGAAAGCACTCTGGACACAAGTTCACCTATCTTGGAGGCACGATAAATGGCGAGGGATGTGCAAAGGAACTCGTCAACGTATTGGCATGGCATTCATGACGCTAGCAGGTTTTGACAAAAAATATAGAAGAATGACGTGACTAGCAAAAAAAACTAAATGCAAGGAGTTACAAATGTGTGTTTCTAGCGTGCTGATGTTTACTTGGGGAACGTGGATACTGAGAAAGAGGGAAAAGCGGCGTCTCAATGCATTTGAGTTACACTGTTTCCGAAGGATTTTAGGCGTTAGATGGCTTCACAGCACCACCAATTATGAAGTCCTGAGAAGTGTGAAACCAAAGCTACGGATTGTGTGGATGATTAAGAAGCGCAAAATGAGTCTCTTTGACCACATCTGCCGCATGAAACATTATCACCTAGTGAAGATCGCGCTGCTTGGTATCGCGAATGACTGAAGCCGAGAGCATCAGAGCCATTTTCTGTCATTATCTCTACAAAAATTTATTATTTGTTTCTTTTCGCCTTTTCTTATTTAGCTTAATTTGGCTTAATTATTCATTACTTCAAAATGAGCCTGTATTAAAATGAATTGAAAAAAGAAATGATAAGCATTCCGAAATAAATATTAATATCATTAAGAAGCATCAATTTGCAAAAGGTAGGCTACATCCGATAAGAAACAACTGATGCATTGGGTTGCTCTTCGCACCATATGCCATAAGGAATAATTTTCAAATTTCGGTTCAAGATCTGAAATTATAAAAACCATGCTCACTCATGATTCGTTCCCTTAGAGTGACGTCTTCAGAATGACTGATCTGGAACTTTTTCAAACTTTTTTGTGAACATTTATGATCTTCATTTTCTTCATTACCTTACCTTGAACCACGTCAATAATTTTCAGATGATGAATTGAAGTTAGTGTCGGTGGAGTCTGATGCATCAAAGTTTAGAACTAAGACTTTAGTCTGCAGTTCATCCAGTGGTCTTTCCCTGTTAGAGCTACCACCTTATATATCTACATTTGCATTTTGTAAGACAATTTGTCTTCCTTATCAGTCTGAGCGTCATGGTCTGTACCATTTATTGATGCATCTGTAATTCATCAGCCATGTCTCAGAAACCTGCCAAATTTGAGTGTGAGATTCATAATTTAATCGGAAATGTCATTTTAGAATGAGACAAAACTTATCTTTTCCGGGAGGTCTGTTAAGCTTGCTCCACTACTGCAATAAGTTGTCAGTTACGGAGTCAACTATCTGCTTTACGCCTCTAGATATTTTCTTTTTAATGATATTCAAAATGATTAAATGTTCCATTGTTAAAACATAGAGCTATAGGATATAGGAACACTTGAATTGAAATATTAAATTTTTCATAAAATGTACTCCGAATTCCGATACGCTCATTGTTTTAGAACTATGTCTTCAAAATTTTGACACAAAATCATAGGCTTTTGTGGCCATTCTTTCTGATGGTTAATAAAATTGCAAATATAGGCCACTTGTATCTCAATGCATTTTATTACCTTGATAAACAATGTGTCTTCGCCTCATATTTCAAAAAAAATCAAGTGATTTGATTGAAAAGAAGCTATTGTGATGACAATAGATAGCTTCCATCAAATAAAGGGTCAGAGTGTGAAGGTTTTATGCTGCAACTTTAATAGTTGATGAAACGCGCTGATAATTAGTATGATGACCTATGTAATTTAGGCAGAAAAGGCGCATACTTCTCTGACAACTGAAATAAGTCAAAAACTTCAGCCCAGCTCACATCATTAGGCAGCATAACCAGCTATTTTCCCACGAATTCTCAGACCAATCGGTCCTATAGTTTCTTCACAACATCCAAAAAACGTCGAAAAACAGTTTTTTAAAAAAATTCGAAAATGTAATGAAGTTTGGGTAGAGGTTTTTTCAAAACTAGCAGCTCCGACATAGATCTTCTTTAGTTTTACACAAAAGCTCATCTTTCTGCCAGATAAACTTTTTGAAATTCCGAAAAAAGTCGAAAAATGCACACCCTAATTCACATGCAACACCCATGCACCACACTTATGTATTCTATAAACAAGTTGTTCTGTAAATTGTCTCAGACCTGCAGCTACATAGCTCTATGAATGGTGGCATACACATAATGCAGACATTTACGCTAATAATGTAAACATTTTAAGCTATGATTAGGACAAGTGGTACACAGTTTATAAGTTCTGATCGTGCATACGACAGCATAACGGTATACAGTATATTTATGACTGAGATCCGGAGACGCTTTTCCTTCCAGCAGGTCTGCTCTAATACATAAGCCTTGTTGCAATAGAAATGTGGAGTACTGCAATAAACTTAGATCCATTCAAATTAAGTGTGTACGTAATAAGTGACCATTAAACCAATCTTTTCTGAATGCAGATTCAGAAATATCTGAAATGATCAAAATTGTTGCGATCAAAAAATGATAAGATCAACAAGATATAAAACGGATCAGTAAAAATATAGGAAAAATTTTTCATATAGAACCCATACGGAGCGTGACTAATTGTTCACAGATTTCGCGTCCCCACATGCAACAGGTATCTGGCAAATCATAAATAGGGCTCTGTAAACATCACACTCTGTAAAAAAGAATAATGTTTTAGTAAAATATGCGCTAATTGGCCAATTGTTGCATCAAAACTAGATTGATAGAACCTAAGAATAATTGTTCGGCAAACAGTCTTATTATACTGTTTATTCAAATAGTTTAGAATGTTCAAGCAAAATATCGCACTTCTTGATTACTGACTGAAAGCGACAGAAAACTTGACTTTCATCCATGATTAGCAACATCTGTCTGATCCCTCTCACTATCTTAAAACACAAATTAAATGCCCTTGAAACAACCTAAAACCGATGTCGTCTTCGCTCTCTTAAGGTTCAGTAATTCCAGACCTTCCTCTTATCCACACTACAGAAGGTGAAATCTTCAAAAGATGTAATATCTTCTCTGGGTTCGGTGGAAGTCGACCGCTCATTTCTTTTTCCACTGATATTCTTTCTCAAAATTCTCAGTCGCCGTCAATTGTTTCCCCCTGCGTCTTCTCCACACATTATTCATCAATGTAGGCAAGTTGCATTTTGAGCATGGAGGAATAGAGGTACTGGAGTAGACACAGGATCTATATCAAGTCAAGGTCATACAAGTGGAGTCCATTTAAATTCATTATTTCAGAGTCATTTAATTATACATATCAGTTATATTAGTAATTTTATAAGTAACAAAGTTGTTATAATCATTTTTAGACGTGGAGATAACCAGAAAATTCAGAAACAAGCTATTCTGATTACTAACGTGTGATTGGATAATACTTGCACGTGATGAACGCCATTATAGATCCATATATGTGTTTTTGTTGCTTTTTCTCGACATGGTTTGAAAAACTTAATCATTTAAATTAATTTTATATTAGTTCAATGTAATAGTATTACACATAACAATATAAACATTGTTATGTGTTTGCAGACGTGATTATGAACTTTGCTCCTTAATATGTGTGACGTCACATGCTACGAGTGACATAGAATACACAGGAACGCAAGCATTTTGCATCTGTCTTGTGTTTGATCACCGACTACGCTTTTTTTGGGTCCTTCGCCACGACCGCTACGCCATCAAAATCGTCGTTACATCCACCATAAATGTCGTATCGCTGCTGTGTTCCAAATTGTAGGACTGGGTATGGAGCGAAGAAAGCACGTAACTTGCACCTGTTTCGAATTCCCGAGGCCGACTACAAATTGTTTGAGAAAGCCATTCCTCGCGACAACTTTAGAATATCACCTTCGACGCGCATTTGTTCACTGCATTTCGACACATCATGCTTTGACTACAGCTCTACAGATACGAACTCAAGTAGAGAAAAGTCAACTTTGAAGAATCCTCGTCTTAAAACTGATCAATTCCTACCATGTTTCTCAACTGTCCATCCTATCTATCTCGACCCAGCACCTACACCAAGAACAACAGCTACAAGCTCAAGATATATTGATCAATTCGAAACTTCGGCAGTGAGTGAACTATTCGATTCTTTAAATGAAACTGACAGAATTGAGAATCTGAAATAAATTATGGATTTCAAAGAGGTTACGTCGAATTCATCCTATGCTCTCCGTGACGATGAATTATTGACTATTTATATCCACGATGAACAGCATCACAGGATACTTGGTCGCATGGAGATTTCATCTGACTTTACTTTCAATGGATATATTCTAGACTCCGTTATAAATGCCGAAGAGTTCAATCATCTCCTTAGTGTCAGTAAGCATGTAACATACTTCACTGAATTATCAAATTGTCTTACTGTAATCAAAACAAAACGGAATTGCTTGACACAGGAGTGCATCAAAATGGTTTGATTGTATCAAAACACTTGACGAGAAGATAGACGATGATTTTCTAGATTTCATTTCGGAACAGTTGAAATTGAGGTCAATTTCTCCAAATCGGCGTCGATATTCATCACCGTTATATGCGCATGCCTACTTTTGGCGATCGGCTAGTTCTTCTTGCTACAAACAGTTGTGTGAAGTTCTTTGTCTTCCTTCTATGAAGACCCTGAATCGATTATCATCGGCTATTCCCTCTGACGCAAACCGACAATATTTGAGTGTTAGATGTCAACATCTGTCTGATGAAGAGAAAACTTGCATTCTTCTGATCGATGGGGTTTATACGGCGGAAAAAATGGAGCTGAATGCAACGGGTCAAATGGTTGACCAAACAAAATCCGGAGAAAAAGCAAAGACTGTATTGGCATTCATGGTCAAGTCTCTGAGATCATCTTTCTCTGAAATAGTCTCACTAATTCCAGTGAGGAACTTGACAGGAATAGAATTAAAATCACATTTCGAAGTGATGGATTTGCTGAAAGACTTCCTATTCATACAAGTAGTCTCTGTTGATAACCACTCAATCAATCGAACGCTCTACTCTCTTATACAATCGTCAGAAAACGCTGAAATTCCATCAATAGCTGAACATCCGATAAACTCCAACGAGAAACTTTTTTTACTTTTTGACTCGACGCACAATCTCAAGAACGTCTTCAACAATTTCCATGTTCGTCAAGTTTTCCGGTATCCTACACTATGTGGAGAATTATATGAAAAGGCAGTCTTAGGCAGTCTTTTATATGAATAGACTATCCAAACATACCAGCATTGAAAAACTAATTGATAGTTATTAGGTCCTATATTGTTACCGTATTCGGTATGAAAATTGAGAACAAAAATAACTAAAAAATATATAGTGATGTAAACAGTTAAGTATGCAATTAGGCTGGATAAGACAGATTATTATTTACTATGTATTACTGGGACATGTAAGCATATGTGGAAGGGTATGTATGTAGGGTATATAAAAAATGCAGGCATGACAATTAATTTAAAAATGTGTCCTAGAATACCAACTACAAAATTTCGATAAAATAATTTAGGACTCCACTTGTACGTGCATTATTTCTGTGTCCACTCCAGTACCTCTATTCCTCCATGATTTTGAGTTTTCATAGATTGGATCGTAGCCTACATACTCACACTGAATTGCTCGATAGGACTTGACCGGTTGTTCAAGGCTCTATAGAAGAAGATAATGCTTCCACGGACAAACTGGATCTCACCGATGTTGACGTTGCATTCACGATTGAGAAGCAACTTTCGATATATGGATCGAAAAAGTATGTCAATGCAACGATGATTACTTTTCGAAGGTTTGGGTACTTCACTTCTTCGGGTGGCGTTTTGATTCCCAAAACTTGATGCCAATAGAAATCGATTCGTACTTTTTCATCCTCAGAAGAGTTGAACGAAGTAGTACCATTGCTCATACAACTCATACAAATGGTAATCAACAGTACTTGCGTTCTTTAATTTTTCAGTACAGTCATCAAATAAGAGTCGGTACCGGGAACAAAGAAACAGGAGTCACTAAGGACGCCAAAAAAGCAGAGACATGACTCCTTCAGATAAACTCATCATTTACAGAAAGAGCGAGCGCTTAAGAGAATTTAAAAATGTCGGAAGAAAAGAAGAAAAGATTCAGAAGAATAGCAGGAATTCAGATCAGAAAATTCAACGAGTCAAATACAATTGGAGAAGAGCAGTCGCACCGGTAATGCCCTAAGCGAGTCATGAAATCTCCTCAATAATCACCAAGGAAGATCAGAGCCCTCAGGAGGCCAAAGGAGAATCTGTGATATTCAAACACATGTTTCAAATTCTTCACTTTAGTAACTTGGAAAAGTTAATAACTAGGTGTGTCAAAAACTGCCAGATCAATGCTGCAACGTAAGTTAGAGAAATCACTAGTGCTACGACGCAACAATTCATCACAGCAATTAAGAGCCTCATTAGTAGTCAACGTGACACTACTCGTTTTTACTAGGCACTGAGGCTGCGACTGCATCGCGAAGCGTCTGTCTCCTGCTCCTGTACATACTTTTAGCATTAAACTTTTACGGATGAATCACAGGGAGTGCATTTTATACTTTCTTTCAACCTATGATGAACCACCTCCCGTCAAAAACCGTCAACTACATTACAAAATGTTATTGTGCAAAACTCGAGAAAGTTCGAAAAATTTTGAAGCTTTTAGGCTTCTAAGTGAGGACACTGATGAACAGGCACAATAGTTCGTAAGATTGGCGCTGAAACTTATGCTGATCATCGACTGCAATCTGGCAACAGGAGTATGTATTGAAAAAAACACCCATTCCTCACTGCGGGAAGTCGTGCATCTCTAAAAAAGGTGCCCCTGGCCCATGCAGGAATAGAGGTACTGGAGTAGACACAGGATCTATATCAAGTCAAGGTCATACAAGTGGAGTCCATTTAAATTCATTATTTCAGAGTTATTTATTTATACGTATCAGTTATATTAGTAATTTTATAAGTAACAACGTTGTCATAATCTTTTTTAGACGTGGAGACACCTACACCAAGAACAACAGCTACAAGCTCAAGATATATTGATCAATTCGAACCTTCGGCAGTGAGTGAACTATTCGATTCTTTAAATGTCGCAAGTGATTCAAAAGAACGGGGGTGTCTTCTTAGTTTCATTGGCTAAATGAATTACTAAAATCAATATGTACAGGCCCAACGTTTCGCGTGTTCACGCTTCCTCAGGGGCAAAACAGATAAGACTTAAGGCTAAAAACGTCAGTAGAGCACAGGAGATTCCTTAAATGAAACTGACAGAATTGAGAATCTGAAATCAATTATGGATTTCAATGAGGTTACGTCGAATTCATCTTACGCTCTCCGTGACGATGAATTATTGACTATTTATATCCACGATGAACAGCATCACAGGATACTTGGTCGCATGGAGATTTCATCTGACTTTACTTTCAATGGATATATTCTAGACTCCGTTATAAATGCCGAAGAGTTCAATCATCTCCTTAGTGTCAGTAAGCATGTAACATACTTCACTGAATTATCAAATTGTCTTACTGTTATCAAGAACAAAACGGAATTGCTTGACACAGGAGTGCATCAAAAATGGTTTGATTGTATCAAAACACTTGACGAGAAGATAGACGATGATTTTCTAGATTTCATTTTGGAACAGTTGAAATTGAGGTCAATTTCTCCAAATCGGCGTCGATATTCATCGCAGTTATATGCGCATGCCTACTTTTGGCGATCGGCTAGTTCTTCTTGCTACAAACAGTTGTGTGAAGTTCTGTCTTCCTTCTATCAAGATCCTGAATCGATTATCATCGGCCCTCTGACGTAAATCGACAATATTTGAGTGTTAGATGTCAACATCTGTCTGATGAAGAGAAAACTTGCATTCTTCTGATGGATGAGGTTTATACGGCACAAAAAATAGAGCTGAATGCAACGGGTCAAATGGTTGACCAAACAAAATCAGGAGAAAAAGCAAAGACTGTATTGGCATTCACTGAGATCATCTTTTTCTGAAATAGTCTCACTAATTCCAGTGAGGAACTTGACAGGAATAGAATTAAAATCACATTTCGAAGTGATGGATTTGCTGAAAGACTTCCTATTCATACAAGTAGTCTCTGTTGATAACCACTCAATCAATCGAACGCTCTACTCTCTTATACGATCGTCAGAAAACGCTGAAATTCCATCAATAGCTGAACATCCGATAAACTCCAACGAGAAACTTTTTCTACTTTTTGACTCGACGCACAAGAGCGTCTTCAACAATTTCCATGTTCGTCAAGTTTTCCGGTATCCTACACTTGATGGAGAATTATATAAAAGGCAGTCTTTCGTGATTTGAAATCTATATATAAAAATGAATCTAGCCAAAGTCTCAGGCGAGCTCATAAACTCACAAAAGACATACTGAATCCATCATCTGCAAGTAAAGTATCGCCGAAGCATGCACTGGGTAAGTGCTGGATTTATTCATATAGGCCTACAATAAAGAGAGCTGTAATTATTTTCTCTTTCATAACATATTAAGTTGTTAAATTTTCCAATAAATCACGAACTTATAAAGTAAAATGAAGGTAGCATTCCATCAACCAACTAGAAAGTAGAATTTAATTTGATTAAGAATTTTGCAACGCAACCAATTCTTCTTATATTTATTCACTTAACCTATCTAAAAGAGTCTACACGTAGTCCTATTGTTACAACATTCTATTATATACAGTCTGTGATTTAGTTTTCAGTAAGCCTATGTAAACGAATACATAATTTCTTGTTCGTAAAATGTAATATATACGTGTTAGATCTAACTAGTTTTAAATAATTGTTTACATTTTGCGATTATTAGGATTATTATCATGTAAGTGTGTTAACTCATGGCTTTATTTTCTCATGCTTGCCTTTTTTTTAGCGATGATACATGATTCCACCATTTCTTGTCAACAGAAATTCGTGTATGAATCTAGAGCAACTATTCTCGAGTATTTTCGCAATTGATGGAGTATCACAAGTGTGAAGACACCACGAAAAGGCGTCATGCAAAGGGATGACTTCTGTAATCCAATCGTTTCGGATGATGATTGGAAATTGGATTATTTGTTGGAATTTGTGGATTGGATGAAGCTTTGGAGGAATCAAGTTAAGCAGAAAGAGCGGAAAGGTCTTTCGCAGCCAACCTTTGATGCTATCATACAAACAACTGAAGGAATCGTGTTACTGTCGAAACATTTGTTGAGAACGTCTAACTGGAATTATCTTCTCACAGGAGCCCTCGTTTCAGATCCATTAGAGAAAAGGTATGTCTACATAAATTTAACATAAAACGACTGTACATCATTCATCAGTATAAGGTTGGCAGTTGCACCAACCGACATTTTCGTATTTTAAGAATAACTTCATCCTTTTTTTAGATTTTCATGGTATCGTCAAGGATCTGGTGGGACATATTTTATCTCCATCCGGAATCTTCTGTACACTGAGAAGCGAATCAAAGTGATCATGCTTTTGAAGGCATGAGTCTGTCAGACTTTTTCTCTGATACGAACACAGATGCCAGCGACGTTGGTACGCCGATGTCTGATGAAGAAGTGGTGCTTCTTGAAATGTTAGATGGAAGACTTTCTTTCGATGATCTTCGATGTCTCGAGAAGGACATAATATATTCAGTCGCGGGATACATAATCAGCTTTGTCTCGTGTCAGTGTTTTCATCCTCCCGAACAAGTTAGTCTCCTTGTTGACACTTCTCATTTTGATAGTTCGAATCGTGGAGGACTCAACCCCAAGATGCAATCCTGTTTACTTGCTCAGCAGCGGCGGCAGCTTTTGTTGTATTGACGAGCGGAGAAAACGCAAAACTGTTTGAGTTTTAGTCATCATAGAAGAACTTTTTGTAAAATTTTGCATCACCTATAGATAAGAGACATTTCGTCACTGACAGCATGTGCTCATTTGAAGCGTGTTTTGTACATTTTTTTTAACTGTCTCAGCAAGAACTTCTTACAAAATATTGATTCCCAAATTCTCACTGCTTCGAACTTCATAAATTGATTTCTAGCACTGCAAAATAAGGAATTAGTTCAATACCGTCACATTTCTTTCTCTGTAGACTATCCAAACATACTAGCATTGAAAAACTAATTGATAGTTATTAGGTCCTATATTGTTACCGTATTCGATATGAAAATTGAGAACAAAAACAACTAAAAAATATATAATTATGTAAACAGTTAAGAATGCAATTAGGCTGGATAAGACAGATTATTATTTACTATGCATTACTGGGACATGTAAGCATATGTGGAAGGTCATGTATGTAGGGTATATAACAAATGCAGACAACAATTAATTTAAAAATGTGTCCTAGGATGCCAACTACAAAATTTCGAGAAAATAATTTAGGACTCCACTTATGCGTGCATTATTTCTGTGTCCACTCCAGTACCTCTATTCCTCCATGCCCTGGCCATTACAACAGGACTTAACTAACAAAGGTATTAAATTCAGCAGTGCGAGCACCACATTAAGGGGTTCAGATAACTAATATTTCCAGACGAACATCCCTGTCACTTAAAATAGTAGCACTTTTAATCGCTCTATGGGAGATGGAAGGATAGCCTACATCGGTTCTATTCTACACCGCAGACCGTTCACAAAATGTACATGGAGCATGAAAGATTTAATAGCCAAATTCTGAGATACATAAGTTCCAAATGAAGTTGTCTCTAGTCTTGTCCGTTGTTAAATCGAAAAATCTATGTGAAAGGAAAAACAAATTTACGAAGACATGATGGAGTTTATTATGCTGAAGTGATGCTTCATTCTACATCCAAATATCAAGCAGCATCTCTGATAATCTCGACAACCATACAAATGCCACAATAAAAGTAACGGCACAGGTAAGTCAACACTTCTTTGAATATGTACCAATTCTTTCCAAGTATGCTTCGCAATTCTTTTCGAAAATTTTACTCTAAGACATCGATGATTTTATTACTTAGAAAAATGAAAAACAGTAAAGGGTAGCCTAGCCTATTCTACTGCACAAAACTAAAGAAATCGGTAGTCTGATATTAAAGTCTAACAAAAGGTCGTCATTGTGTTATGTCAAGGACAATTGAAGGACAACACATGAAGGTCATTGTGTTACGTCAAGTGTTGAGTCTTTGATATGACTATACGCGACAAGTATATTTCTTCATGTGTGACTAAAAAAACTTTTCGGAAATTTACTTTTGCTCACTTGATCGTACTTTGCCGAAGTGTGAAATTGGTCGCATACATTCTCATATATTACATTGGCTACGCTACATTCAAATGCATCGTTTAATTATGAGCAGTGACTATAGATAAGCATGAATGAGACGGCCCAATTTTGGGCATTGCGTCTCAGCCAGTAATACTGAGACTGCATCATAACTTAGGCTGCATCACAAGTTATGTCGACATGTTAAGTCGACATTTTCAAGTTAAAAAAACACTAAACCAGAAACTACATTCTGCTTCGTGATTCCATATTGATAGTAACGAAGTGTTCAGTCAATTGGTTACTAAGTGCACGAAGCAAGACAAACGGTGTGAAAATACATTCCGATACATATTTCTTGCAATATAGAGTGATTTGGTGTCTCTTGCAGCTGAGAAACATGAGGCGTGTCAAAGATAAGAACAATATGCCACCTCAGCCGTGGTACTGACTAAAATGAATATTAATTACAAGAATACATTTATCATACGATGCAGTTGTCTGCAATATCACAATTGTAGAGCCCAGATAAATCTGTGTAGATAAGTAAACATCGGAACAGAAGATTTCAAGTACGGGTTAGTCAGCTGGCGAAAATATTTTCATTCGAAAAATGTCAACTTAAACAACATGTATATGACATAGTTGACCAGTTTGCGGGTCAGGCGATGCAGTTCACAGGCAAGTAAAGAGAGTTTCTGACTCGATATAATTTATTGGTCGAAAATAAAAGGATACAATTTTACACGTCGCACAGCGTGACAAAAAAGTCACTCTCTTTACTCTCTTTACTTGCCTTAGAAACTCTTAGAAACTCTCTTTACTTGCCTGTGAAAAACATGTATATGGTAAAATTGCAACAAGCTATCAAGTCGTTCGCGAAGTCGGTGCAAATTGGTTAGCAATAACGCGATTTCATATCTGATGTCTGACTTATTTTCTCTTGCTCAAAAGAATTTTTCATTTACACTGCTACATGCAGTGAACAATGCTCCCTGAGATGAATCACAACAAGATTTGTCAAAAAGATCAGGTAAGCCAAACAGTCAAACCATCATGGAATCGTATGCGGAAAGGAGACATCATAGAACACATAAGGAGGGAACATCAGTTACGTTGGCTGCTTGTTGACTTTACAGAAAAATCATGCACTTTAAGATTGACTATCCCTTTTTCTTGCTCTACAGAAATACGTGTACATGAAATACTACAGAGTAGACAGTCTCCGAAGTCCTATCATCTTGCCCGGAGTCGGAGACATATCAAGTAATAGGGCATGACTTCCTGCATCACTGTGCCTCCTGTCACAATCACAGAATTAAATATTTTATTTATCTGCATTGAAGAGGCGCGGAGATGAATCTAATTCTGTGGTCACAAGGTCCATGTTTATCCATGGATAATATAAAAAAATGCAAACTCCTCGAAGATTTGGAATTGTTTATAAAAATGTCTACTAGTCATTGAGGGTAGCTAAGCAGTAGTATGCAATACACTTATGATTTGTCACAGTAAAAATATCCAGCCTACCACCACCATGCACCACCACCACAAGCGAATTCAAACTGGAAAAGAAAACCATCTGCAGAAACATGCGTTTCAATGCACCGACTATGTTGACGCACTGACACGTTCGTCATAACTCATGCGAGCGAAGGGGGAGGCTTGACTTCCACATTTTCCATAATTATTGCATCAACACATCCAGTGACATTTGACTTGAAATAAAATTGCTTGTTTGCCTTCACTTCAATGCAAAGTTGCATTGCCTAGTTCTAGGGAAATTCAACATTTTTAATTCAAAATTGAAGAGGATTTTTGCGGTCAAACATCTACGCCCGAATCAAGCTACATCAAATAGTAGCTCTTGTAATTGCACTATCTATTCATTTTTCAGTATGTGATCATTGCTATTGGTAATCCTGGTATAGCCTATTTGCTATAAAAATGATACAGCTGGTTGCATGTAGAATGGTAAATCAATGTCAGCTTTGGCATCTATCAATGCATAAACAAACATACATTTTTAACACATTTAATCTTTATAAAAAGAGAGTGGCATTTAAAGGAAATGTAACTTCTATTTTGTGATAGTAGGCCTACAGACCGTTTCATAAATAATTGAACAATAAAGTTAACCTACTTTCAAATGTTATTTTCGTGTTGAAGTCCTGGTTCAATTTTAATAAACGATGTAGACTACCATATCCCCACACAAAAAGATACGTCGGTCCGACGTCGAAAACGAACTCGTTCCGAGGAACAGAATGTCCGCATGGCTGATGGTCGGTACGACGTCGGAAACCGAAGCCTCATTATAAAAAAGACACCCTAGGCCTCCTATCTGCTATTTCACAAGTAGGATGTCTATGGAATTACATGAAAATGTCAATTGATAAGGAATTAAGTGGTATATATTTTCCTTTCCCTTTCTGAAGCTTGTTTGAGTAATCAATATCATCACAATCATATCCGGACGTCTTCATGTCTTCAATGTCTTGCTACAATTAACTCAATCAAAAAAGCCATTTTTATCATAATTTCTGCTTAGATTCAAAGAAATGAGGTCAGAATTAGCATGTTAAGGGTCAAAAAAATTTCCCGACCTTTTTCCGACTACCATACCTCGTTCCGACGTCTTTCTGACGAATCTTTTTGTAGTGGGATGAAACCTTGTGTTCCATATATTATTTTGGCATACATTTTGCTTTCTCAAGTGGTCAGTAGGCCTTCTGAAAGAAGATTGAACGTTTTCTTTGATGCAGCATTTTAGCATGAAGACGACAGAATATTTTGATGAAAATTGACAGACAGTGTGACCTATCACTCAGCTTCATCATGATGTAAAGATTTTAAGATTCCTTGAATGTACAAAACAGTACTTAAGTTTTATCGAAAAAATGCTGCTAGAAAGTCTGATGATTTTTTCATTGATGAAGGTGCTCAGTTTTAATAAACTTTATGTTATGTGAAAGGATGTGTTTAATACTTTGATTTGGCAGAGCGATTAGGTTGTGTCTGGTCAGTTGTGGTCAGTAGACATAAAAGCATGAAGTTTTGGTGAAGCTCATACGATGATGAAAATTATCCCAGCAGCCATTTATAATGGAATATAATGCTTACTGATTCAAATTATTAATAGAAGTAACTACAATATCGGTGGACAATTCATTCACCAATGCCTACTGATTAAACTACGCAAAAGAGAAAATTTCGATTATCATTATTCAATCAGGCTCGTGCTAAGCTTTCAGATGATAAAATTCTTTTTCGAATTTCGACAACATTTGGTACAGATTTACTCAGATAAGACGTTTGCTTGATTGTTCGCTAACTTTCGCGTTAAACATATTTTTATCGGTCAACTGCACACAACTTAATAACTTTAGCTGTATCAACGCTGGCGCTTTCGAGTTTGGGTTCAAAAGAATGCTGGTGTTATCAGCTCCGAGAATATGTAAGTTTTATCCAAAGTAAGTATATAAGGGAAGTATGGAATCAATGGTTGATTTGTGGCGACAGCTATGATATTACTTTTTCGCCAGCTCTTATAAGCAGTTTTATTTGATATCGCAATTGACAAAAGAATAGTATTGAAATATTGAATGGAATGGACTGAATAGGTATGTCAAAACTATGAAGTAGTGAAAAATTACATAATTATCCGTAGACATCTGGAAGACAAAAACAAGAGATGAAGATCCATTTCTATGGTTAAAATGCTAGATTCGATTTGGCATAGAAATTAATTGATTATTAAGGTACTTAATGAACGACTACAATCCACTCTATACGATTTAAGGGGGACTTACACTTATCCCAAAAATGTGTGTTATCTTTTTATATAACAAAGCAAACCTCTTATCATGCTGTATTAAATGTTTCTATTGCGTAAGTTAAGAAAAGCAATTAACCTCATGATAAATGCTGATATTTTCAAAGGATTATAAAATGTTGCTACATTATCGAAAGAGACCTGATGAATTGATCATACTTCTGATTCTTTGAAGTATAAATATTAATCGGTATCAACTGCGCTCTGAGGAATGCTCGTTCAGTCTTCGACCTTCCATGGATTGTCAAGTCCTTCAAACAGTTACTTCCACCTCTTCTTGATAGTTTCCTGTACGCCAGATCATATCACATATGTTCGATAGGATTAAGATCTGGTAATCTTGATGGCCGTTACTATCTTTCAATTACTTCTAGTATGATGAGACTGATCAGCCGATGATGAGCTGTGTTTCATGAAAGATGGAATCCGACGGTCTGCTGACGATGCATAGAAAAAATAGTCGCGGTATTAACGTAAGTATTCACGTTTTTCTAATTTTACGAAAGATTTCTGAATTTGTAGCTCACTAAGATCATAAAGTCAGATCACTCCCAAAACATCTATTGAACTAGCTTCCTATACTTCGTATGCCCTATCTGGAGTTCTCAGCTTTCATTCGCTCATGCGTTCTTATGGACTTGAATCCGCCTGTCATTCCTCAATCTCCGAAATTTTCTCTCGTTCGCAAATATCACCTTCCTCCAAATTTCTCTCCACTCGCAATTTTTCGCAACCAATCTTTCTCTTGTTCTCGCAATGAATGGTCTCCGTTTCCTCATACCGGCCTAACATTGTGCAGACTGTTGTAGACCGCTGCAGAAGACAATCGATCATTCCAGATCATTGGTAACTCTACTGCGGATAAAGTTTTGATATTCGGAAGATAGAGCCTAAGCAGTGGGCGGTTGCTGCGTGCGTTGGATTTCTTTACTATCAGTAGAGCATTTTTTATTTACTAAATATCACTTTGTGTATCGCTCTCTCTAGCCTAAATTACATCCTCATTACTGAAAAGCCAAAAGCCTTTACTATAAGCCATCTTTTCTTTAGTTCCCATCATTTTTCTCTTTCAATTTTATTTCTCATTTGTACTGTCTTCATTATTTGATCGTGTAAGCATGCTTGAGTACAATTGGCTTCAAAATCAAAGCTTTCTGATACCTGTGGATCTTATAGCATTCATAGAAATATATTTCAATTCAATGACTAACTTTTTCATGCCATATAGAGTATTCAATGTTTTCATATATATATTCAAATTGGCAATTTTATAACGATGTCACCTATTAACATTAGAAAGCAATTCAAAAGGTGACAGACATTTTTGGGATTAGTGTATGATTTTTCATTCATGTACTGTGTATGAACGTGTTTACAAACTTTTGCCCACTGAACATCTGAAAATCTTTGTATCAAATCTAGAAATACTTCATTTTCTTATTGATACCCAGCTGTACATACATTCATTGATCAGTTTTAGATTTCCATTCATGAATGTATGTTGGAAACATGATGGACCTTATATACTATTTTAGTCCTAATTTTTTCTTTTGATTATGAAAGTATCCTATGTGAAATGTAATATTTTTTTTATTGACATCCTAACATCTCATTTTCTTCTTACATCAGAGTATTCCTTTGTATTTCCTTCTATGATCAATAGCAGTATTTGATTATCCATGTTGAGATAAAAAATTATGAAGAAATAGTCAAATTCTGAAATGTTGTCACTAAATTATTGATGTATCACGTAAATGACTGTTTTTGTTAGTGATGAAAATAATGAAAAATGATGAATGACGTTCCAGCCTTAAGCTGCAGATACTTTGTATTAATTACATTCGAGTACATTGAGCAATTAATACAATAGTTCCTCGGCTTCCGGCAAATCACTGAAAAGTAAAATCATATTCACAACAGAAAAAGGAAAGCAACACGAAACATTCAGATGCAGATGAAAGCATCTGGGACGCAGCTTTGATTTCATCGGTTGGAACATCATAGGATGCATCAATTCACAGAAGGCCTTCAACCGAAATTTGTATTATAAAGCTATATAGAATAAACCACAAAACGTTTCACTTTTGATTTGATCACTTGTGCCAATTAAATTTCGAGTGCTGCTCATTCAAGTTTTTGTCTAGACGTTGCGAATAATTATCAATTAATTACACCGTGCATGTTCATCTGACATCGGTATTAAGCATTTCAAAGTGCAGTATAGACTACGGAATACTGATTGCCTCATACTGCTTCACGATGTTGACAAAAATGCACATATATAGGGCTGATCAAAAGTAACTTCCTAATGCAATATTTCAATACTCCAAGAAAGTAATAGGCATGAATAGCATTTTTTCATGACGGAAATATACTGGGCATTCAAGTTCATGACAAATTATTTTTGGCAGCAAAATCTCTCAGAATTTTTATTATTTCGCTGTGAATACCCCGCTGTTGCTCCTCTTGCGAATATGTAGGCTATCTTTATTTTAACAAATTATATTTCACCTACAGGCCTACTAATAATTGCTTCAGCATGACTTCTAAAATTTTCGGTGCGAGCAGGTGAATGCAGCGCACACCCAGAAAAAATCATTGTTTTTATGTAGCTAATATCATAAAATAAACGTAGCATAGTTATTTTGGACATTTTCAAATCATAATAAATATAAATTTCGGTTGAAGAAGCAGCTTTTCTAAATTGATCAAAATTTGATTATTAAGCTTCTGTTAAAGGCTTAAATAAAAAATATTGCAACAAATGTGTCAGACTCATCACAATACAACTTTGTAGGTATTCGATTCATCTAACGGCCGATACAGTGCAACCGATTGTGATGTAATCAACTGGATCTGTAAGTCATCACTACCACAAATTGGTTGCCTACCACTGACATAGGTCATCATGTCATAGTGGCCATCATTGAGCCAATAGACAGATTTCTTACCAACAATGACTGATTCGCCCTTGTTTACCGTATGTCAAAAAAGCTTCATCCGAATAACTAAGCAAAGGAATCAATGCCCGCTTTAACATTTTCAATATACCTACTCCTAGAGATTACACAAGTGCATCAATTTGTACCTTCTGATATGCCTACCACTGTTATCAAACATGTTGATTTCACATCAAATCAAAAACTGTACAATTACTGAAGAATAATGATGATCACGGGGAAATCGCGGACGAGCAGCGACTACGAATTGCCAAGAAGACAGATTCAGTATATCATTACATGTATATGCTAAAAGAAATTGATACTATGAAACTTTTGGCAACGTGTTCAGTGGACAACCACTTCTAAGAAGCAATTGCTTAATTCTAACGATGAATGCCTAAACAAATTATGCGGAATATTTGAAGTGATCATGCAAAAATATAACCGTTCAGCAAAGACAGTTACGATTTCGACGAAATGTTGCGTCTGAAAACCTCACTGTAGAGCCATGACTGCTGGTACCCACTTTTACGTGGGAATAACTTGGCCTCAGTTGTCTGGCTATTTACACGCAACATTGCGTGCGAATAATCTCACGTCTTTTGATATCGGATCAAATCAAGCCTTGTTAGCAACTAAAAATTAATTTCATTTTTGCTAATTGAATTAAAGAACCGCTAATTTTCTTTTTTTGAAAGTACTCTCACAAAAGACTCTCTCAGCTACCACTACTCTTTCTCTAATAGGCCTACTAAAATTGTTATTTAACGGTGTTCGTTATTAAACATAGTAACTTGGAAGAAGCTTTTCGTATAACATTCATGAAGCGGTAAACTGGGTTGAATCGGATCAGCAGTGCGAAATTGACCTTGTTGCCCAGTCATAATGGGCATGGCGGAAATTATTGCACCTTATACACTTATCGTCTTTACACATAGTTTCATTATATGCCAAAAAATTTGACCGACTTACTGATCCAGTTGATTGTGTCAAACTTTTTTTTACAAGATCGACCACTAGACAGAGTGTTTTTCAACCTTGAACATCATCATGAACGAGGTTGTGTGGACTATACAGTTAACCATCACTGAGTTGCCACTTAAGAATTATATTTGCTTTTACTAAATGAAATGTATAACCGTGGATGGGTGATATCAACTGCATCAGATGTAATGACTATACTCGTGTTGCAAAACTTTGAGTTGATTCAATTAACTATCATTAACATCAACTTACCAGACGCCATTTCACGCACAGATCATAATGATTCCCTGAGCAGCAAAATTTAGAACATCGTGCGCCTTGTGAACAGTCACAGTAGCGACTGTCTGTCTGCTTCCTTAGTTAATAAAGCAATCAGACAGCGAATAGGCATGAAGTCACAACAGTGAAAACGTAAAGTGATTTGTGTGGGAAAATCTCGCTCAATTATCATGAATATGGTGGAATTTCCTGCAACTGGTGCGCTCAATGTATGAACACAGATATCAGTAAAATAAGAGCATGACGGTCTGTTTTAGGACAAGCGCAAGAGTCACGTGCGTCAACCACGCGGAGTTGATCTTCACTGGCAGATGAAACGTTAAAGAACCATCTAAAGTACAAAAATGTTGCTAAAATAGCGAGCAAATATTCCTTTCTTCTCATTCCAGGAAATATTTGTATTAGATGCATCTTCAATATGTAGATAAACAATATCTGAGAGCTAAATGACACAGTTTTTCCACTGTTTCATCTATAAAGCCATATTATTCAGAAATGACACGTTCCACATCAAACTTGATCTGAAAAATGAATAAAGCAGTAAATTTCATGTAGGAATCACTAGAAAAATGAAGTTGTCACCAAATATTTTAGCCACAGCGACTTTTGAAATTGATGAATATAAATATCTGAAAATTATCTTGGCGAAAAAAGATGGCGGATTTGTCGCCACTAAAAATACATTAGAGTAATGGGGAGTTTCCACACTTGATATATTTAATTACTTTGGTTTTATCACGATCTGCCCATCCGTTCACTGGCAAACTTCAAATTCGCATTGTTTCCATATTCAGCCATCGGGTGAGTCATCATTCCCTCGGTGGAGGTCAGGATTTCGAATCCTTGATCTGCGCGCACACAAAGGCTTGGCGTCAGACTGAGACTCGCCACCTGTTCATAAACAATAGCAATCTCTTCACGTCGCAGTTGCTGCGCCCGATAAGTGAGTCGGCAAGACTTTTAGCAACTCATTCAATGATGACAGGAAACGGGAGCAATGACATGATCAGCTATGATATAATCATGAAATATTTTTCTAATCACCAATTACTTCATTTAATTAGGCACTGTTTCCTAAATCAAGCAAGTGTCTCGGCTGACCAAGTGAATAGGTTCAGTAATCAATTACGTAAGCTTAAGCAGTTTGCGGTTCAATCTGATGAGAATAAGCAAGAGATAAAGGAGCTTTTCGGGTTGTGCAACGATTTAGGAAACGGATTGTATATGGAACTTTCAGAGCAGAATAGCACATTTAAATATTTCAAAAGAATCAAGACCAAAAATTGAATCACTAAATTTTGGTGTTCGATGACGATGAGTGATAGACTTCCTGAATTGTCTATTCAGCCCATTGAGTGTGATTCAGTCGCCGTAGAGTGGTGAGTTAGCAGCCTTATGTCGCCCTGGAGAGCCAGAGCGAGAACGAGTACGTACGAGGGAGAGAGAGAGAGCGAGATTATCCCAGAAAACTTGTCTTCAACTCAATTTTAAAGTTCAAGTTTCCTCCATTTTTTGACGTTGGTTACTCTTTTCAGTAAACGGTATCTCATTTTTTTCTTCTCTTATCTTTGTCATATTTGTATAAAATCTTACTTCTCCACTTAGGCTTTTATAGAGAACCATGATAATGGTCCAAACACGTAAAGGAATTGACGCGAAATTCTATTTACTCAGCGCGGAATTAAATGTCTACCTTCGCGAAATTTCATGGTCTTAGTCGCGGAAAATTATTGACCCTGACAGTGATTACGATAAGCATTCATAAAACATAATCTGACTGTCTAAATGATCTGCGACATTGTATGTATGACGATGATTGTCAACACCCATGCACTGCCTTTTCATGACACATAATATGTGATAAATAGACGCAATCTACAGGAAACACGATGGTATCGATGGATAAAACTCATCCGGTGTGAGCCAGGCATTTTTATGTTCAACAGGATCTGTTCATTAATGCATGACGCAAAATTTGTAGAAATGTACCAAAGGCATATGAAACATCTTATTTACATTTTATTTATTCAATTTCTTTTCGAGCTCTTCCTGTTTACTCATAGCAATGTATATAATTAGTTATTAATGATTTAGCAGCTGTTCTTCATTCAGCCTTGCACACACAACATAAACAGTTTGCTACTGCCATATTCAGTTATTCAGTTTTAAGTCTGAAATAAGGCTACTTCTGCGTTATCTCATATTTACCTCACTTTTTGGTCTCATTCAATCGTCCCTATGTTGATAGAAAGAAAACTTTGATCAATCCATAAAGAAGCTGCACTGTATACTCTGCGAAACGGATAAAATCATCGCTTTTAGATTGTTGGATTAGTGGCGGAAAATGATTTCGTATATACCACGGTAGGGAAATATTGCCGTAATTAAAGGTGTTTTCTCTAATAAGCGACGCAGCGCGGCGCCTTTGATTTCGCACAGACAGCTTTGGTGTGTATTAAAGGACTTATTTTTTCAAATGCGTAAATTAATGGCGCGGTGCATATTAACCGTTCGTGTATGTTCTCAAAAATACTAGCTAGTTTACGTTGTGGGGTAGAATTATACCCCAAAGACATTGTAGAATTATTGCCGTAATTTGTCTGTAAGTTAGATCTTATACATCGCTTGCAAAGATATTTGGCACCTATAGGCATATGATTTGCCCTGCTGAGACTCTAGTTTTGATTCTATCTCTTCATAATTGATAAATTGGGGCCTACATGTAGACAAGGGGGCATCTTGTAATAGTCATGAGCATGTCTTTTGTAGGTAATTATGACTTCATTTTATAAACTGCCATTTCCTATCAATTAGAACGAGTTCTTTTATTTCTTGATGTTTACTTCCATCATACCGGCTACTGTAAATCATACAAAAGTTTCGAAATCTTAATCTGCATAATCGTGTAAGTTTACATGTAGAGTAGAGGGACGTAAAAATTAATTAAGTTGAGTCTTTCAGACAATCTGAATTGAATTACAAATGAAGATCACTGGCACAGATGACTAATTGTCATTAATGCGATAAGCATGGTGTGTGCTCTACTTGTATGTAACAACAAATGTAACGTAATATACCACTAACGAATGCCTGTATGGCTACAGTTTTCACAGATCACAATTTGATGCCGTGCGCAGATGAATCTGTGGCATTGCAAACATAATTGTCTTGTTTTGCTGTCATTAGATCCCGAATTCCAAATTTCGACAAGCACTACCTGATGTCAAGACGTAGTCGCGGGTTTTCAATACGCCTTTGCATAAGGGGTCGACATAATTCATATGCCAGCTCCTTTTTGAATTCATAGTGATCTTTCATTGAATTGGACTGACTTGTCATCATTTTATGAGCGCAGATAACACTAACGTCAACCAAGTTCATGGCAACTGCATGTGGCCACCTCCTGCACTTCCTTTTTGACCTGTATGTGCGTACAAGCTTGTCCAGATTGTCGACACCTCCTTTTGTTTCGTTATAGGTCTTCACTATATCAGGCTTTCCATCTTCCCGAGTGTTGTTCGTTTGAGGTCCAATGTGCATGGATGACAGCAGCAAAACTGGACGCCTTTGCTTGTCCCAAAATGAGCAGAGAGTCATGTCGGGGGTGTAGTAGTGATGGGTGTCTCCCGTGACGCGTTCTGACAAGCATTTGGATCTGGCAGGAAGTACTCGGTTGTTTTGTCTCACAGTACCAACATACGTTGTGTTGTGATCTAATAACTCCTGCACTAGACCTTCGCTGGTGAAGAAATTATCGGCAGTCTCATTTCTTCCTCGATCCAAATAATCTTCAACCAAGCCCATGACAATGGCATGAGCTGATGGTCTAGATTCTTGCTCACTCAGTGTCCCTTTACCGATGTAAACAATGCATTTCAGTGGAATTGTTGTCTCCGAGTCAACACACCAAAAAATCTTGATGCCAAATTTTCCTGGCTTGGATGGAATATACTGCCGAAACTGGACTCGACCGTGGAACTCAACTAACATCTCGTCAGCACACAGGAACGGTCCTGGATTGTACACTGACTTCAGAGTTGCATTGAAAGTTTCGACAACACTGCGAACTGGACTCAATCTGTCGGTAGTATCACGGCGTCTGCTATCATCAAAACGTAAAGCTTTCTTGAGTTGAAGAAATCGCTCACAACTCATGGTTGCCCTGAAGCAAAGATGTCCGTCTCGATGTGTCCACAATTCACGTAAGTCACGGTGATGAGCCTTGAAAACTCCTGCTAGCAAATGAAGTCCTATGAATGCCAGAATCTCGGCTTTATCTGTGCGTCTCCACTTTCCGTTTCGTGCAAATCTACGCAAGCTTGTGTTCGTGTGAATTACTGCTGTATCTATAAAATCATGCATCATTACAAGAAAAGCTTCCGTTCTAGATGCAGGATGCAGGCCAGTTGAGAAACCAGGCCGAGAAATATTACACATATTCCGTCTGGGACAACGACCTTGAGAAGCAATGTCAGAATTTTCAGTCCACTTCGACTATCGGTAGCTGCAGTGCATGACTATTGAAGGATTCTCAGAGATCTGAATGTATAATAGCATAGGCCTTCATTCGACAAAGCTTTGTCAAGGACAAACTGGCCTAAAATAATTAGAAGCTCAAATCTCGTCTAGGAGGCTATTCAATCAGATACGGAGTGGATTCAATACTGTAAAAATCACGTGATTGATATAACTAAAGAGATTTGGCACGCTTACAATGATATCATGATCGCCTAGTTATGTGAAAGTTGATTGTAAACCCTGTATATAAAGCCTGTGACGTGTAGGCCTATAGGTCTATACTTACCATTCTATTAGGTATTTCCTGTGAAAAAGGTTGAAAGATGAAAGAAATTCAGATAAATCAAATGATTTCAAATCGAATTTCGAAATTAAATTGAATGTTTTCGATGATCGAAATAGAAAAACAGAAGTACAATGAAACAAAAAGTTTTTTCAGCAACAGATCAATGATATTTTTGACAAATAATTGTTGGGGTAGAATTCTACCCCAGAACATAAGTAACTGTGATTCTGGAAATATCCGATGAAGTACAATATATTTCTAATCAAGAATGCAGCGTCTAAAATTGACCCTATCTAACAAAAAAAGTCATAGAGTATCAATGATCAAATGTGCGTAATAAAAAAATTACGCTTGTCTGAAAACGGCTGGGGTAGAATTCTACCCCACAACGTAAACGAACGGTTAAAGAAATTTTATTGCATTTATTATATTTCATAAAAATACCTATATAGTGCTCAATACAAAGGATACAAAGCACTCTCTTGGAACAGGTGTTTTTTTGAGTGATCGACAAAGATGGGAATTGCCAGGTCAATTGTCCCTGAGATGTGAAGGGAGGCTGTTCCATAATCGTGATGCAGCAACGGCGAAAGCTCGGTATCCTGGGGGAGTATGCGATCGATGCACACATGCATGTCATCACATAATTTCAGTTGTGATAATGTGGATCATGACGGTCAGATAGATGACACAGCTCCATTAACGCATGCCGAGGGACTATACTTTCTCTACCATATCGACCTGCACCTTTTGGGACAACGTTGGGACGTTATCCTCCACTGGAATCTGTCCGACGCATCTCCTTCTTTCACTCCTGTTTTCTTCAGGTCTCCCTTTCGTTTACCAACTTTCAGCTGTCTTATTTTTCTTCGATGCAATCTTCCCCTCTCCTCACCACATGTCCCTAACCGCATCTTATACGCGTCTCTCTCAACTTATACTTCAACTCTCCCACGTGCGCTCACCTTCTAACATTCTCGTTCCTCACTCGGTCTAGCCTTGTCAGTCCCAACGACCACTTGGCATATTCATCTCTGCCACCTGCATTTTTCCCTTTTGCGCCTTCTTCGCGCGACACCGCTTCCGTTCCATACAGCATTGCAGGTCTCACAATCTGTACATCTTCCTTTTCAATTTCGGTGCTACCTTGCTACCTTCTTGTCTTCTTGTCGCCCGCAACACCTGTAATCTTCTTCAATGCTCCGCAGTCCGCCTCGATTCTTCTCGTCACCTCTATGTCCGATCCTTCATCCGCCTGTGCAGTCGATTCAAGGAATTTTGACTCCTTCACTTGTCTCACCACCTCCCCTGTAACTTCACTTCCACATCATAGTCTTCTTATGCTCTTGCCTTCAGCTTGAGGTAGGCCTACTCCATCTTCTCTCTGCTTACTTTCATGCTTCTTTCCTCAATCACTTCTCTCTACATCTCCAGTCTCTGTTATACTTCCTCTCTTGTCTTCCCACACAGCACGACATCGGCTGCAGAAAAGATATCCCTAACTGCCTCTCTCTCAGAAAACTCTCGTCATACAGTCCATGACGACTGCAAAGCGGAACGGGTTGAAAATGACCTCAAAATCTGTCGTGCCTCCCGCTGCACATCTTACTTGTGCCTAACTGTTTTCATACGTACTTTGGATAAGACGAACATACTTCTCTTCTACTCCTTTCAGTCATAAGCAGTTCCATATCTCGATGCCTTGTCACCGTATCGTATGCCTTCTCCAGATCAATAAATACGCAATGTGCATCCTCTTGTCCTTTCCAGCATCTTTCCATCAACTGTCACACCGCATAAATGGCATCTGATGCGCTATTCTCAGACAAGAACCCAAACTGTTGTTGTCATATCGCTACTTCATCTCTGTCTTCCCACAATTTCAGAGTATTTAGTTAGTTTGACACCTCGGTAGTTTTCGCAATCTTGAACGTCTCACTTCCGCTTGAAGATGCGGATCAAACTGTTTTCTCTCCACTCATCTGGCACCCGCTTCGTCTCCATGATTTTCTGATAAACATCAGTCAGCCATTCAATTCCTGTCTGACCAAACACTTTCCAATCTTCTGCTGGGTGCGCGCGTGTATGCAATCAGTTGGTCAACTTAAACCGCAAGACATCATTTCCTGTCTATCATGTATGAGATATACGAATGGTAGGCATTTTGGTACTTCGGATAAGCGAGATATGATCGCACCGATATCGACATTTATCTGTTTCAATTGATCATCAATCATGTAATTTCTCGTACCTAATTATTGGTAGGCCAACTTTGATGACATATATTTTTTGTACGCTTGTGGAACCGCTTGAGCAGAAACATGCGCAATGACTAGTTTGCCAATGTAATGATCGAGTTATAGGCCAGCGGTATAATTTTTAATAATATGTGACGATAACCGAAGAGCTGATCGAAAGAGATAGAAGTTTATACGAAAAATGAACAATTAGGAAATACTTGGATTCCTGATTCGCTGCATCTAAAATAGCGATCCTGTAGATTGATAGCACAGAAACTGATGAAACTGATAAAAAAGATGAACAGCTAGACAGCATGGCTACAAACTGAGTGATGATTCTGACAAATGTTTTTGTCTCCGAAAAGGCATCCTTAAACTTTATTTGAAATAACATCCACTCAAGTGATATTCCGGTGTCCCCGTCAAGAATTCTCTACACAGAAGTTCAAATACCGATATTTTGAGCTAATATTGAAGACAGAGCAAGCAAATTTTAATGTTTAAGATAAGATTCGCGGAATTCAAGTCACATACCATAGACCGTTTCAGATGCTCTCGCATGCTGTTGCATCTACATGAACAATATGCACATATTTGTACAAATTATAATTCTTTTGATTGATCAAAAAAGTTTATACCAGAGTGGATGGCGTTAACGACATAGACCTAATTAAAATAACCGACCGGTTCCAATCCTGATGCCCGGATGCCTCAAAACCGATGGCAGCATCATACGAATGGTAAACAGTATATGCTCTTATTTACATTATCTTCAAATTAGCACATGTCCTTCGTGATAATACGGATGGCGAGATAGGGATGTCCCACTGTCGAAGCATAATGATCACCAGCAGCGTTAATAATAATAATAATAATGCTTTATTGAAACCAAAATACATAGAGCGGTACATGGTTATGACTGCAAAGTCATGTAAACTGTGAAAATCTGACAAAGGAGTTGGTGTAATAAGATGGTTTCCGCAGAGGAGCTGACAGTTGCCTTTGATGTCTAACTTTGCTGATATGTTGACGGACGTTGAAAAAGGAGGACAGGCGATGAGTGTCACGATGATGAGACACTTTGCGGATGAGTTTAACGCAAACACGATCTAACATTTGTCTTAGGGATGGCTTGTTGTATATGCTGCACCAACGTTTGGCCAAACGATCCAGACGTTCAAATTTGCAAAAGTGTTTCATTTTCATATCACATACAATGGGCCAACAAAATGATAAACGAGAAAAAACAAGACCCATGTATGCCTGCCACACAACATGATCTTCATTACAACTGATCTTCAGACGCTTTACAATGGACATAATACTACAGCATTTTTTGTATAAAAACGAGACATGAGAGTCCCATGTCAAATTAGCACTAAAGAAAACACCGAGGATTTTCAAATTTACAACTTCCTCTATGACTTCATCATTGATAACAATATTAGTACATCTGGTGGGATCAAAACGCTTAGAAAGAGTCATACATTTGGTTTTATTCACATTTATTGTCATTTTCTTTTGGGCTACCCAATTACAAAAGGTGTCAACGTCCTCTTGAAAAAGATCATTACTGGTGTTACCATTCGATAAGTGAATGAGGGTTATATCGTCAGCATACGAAATAACCTTCGTGTTAGCGAACTGTGGGACATCATTAATCATGACAACAAAAAGTAAAGGTCCTAACACAGAGCCCTGAGGCACCCCACTGGTCACCTCTCTCCAAGGTGTGGAAATGCCATTAACGTAAACACGTTGAAAACGATTTGACAAAAAGCTTTGTATGAGATTCACTACAAGGGGATTGGAAGGGAAAAGGGTTCCAAGACTTTGGAGCAAGGTGAGGTGACTGAGTGAATCGAAAGCCTTATTGAAATCAATGGCAAGGAGTCGACAAAAGTTTGAGGGGCTGCTAGCGATGTGTTGAAGGGAAGTGAGACGAATGGTCAGAAGGGCATTAGTGCAACCACCATTATCACCTGGGATGAAACCGAACTGTCGGCGATCGAATTTGCCTTGTAGGGAAGGTAGAAGAATAAGATCTCGAATCAATTTCTCAAGTTTCGGAGTAGGGTTACAAACATTGCTTGTCTTAAAGCAATGTTTAAAAACACGGTTTTAAAACAAGTTTTTTAGTTTAAAAGACATGATTTTCTGTTTTTATTTGAGACATCATAGTAATCTTTAGCACCAACTGTTGTATGCTTTCATTTGGTATTGGGATCTTCTCATGGAGAGTGAATTCACTAAATGTACGTAAGTTGTGATGTGCTTTCAACACATAAAATTAAAATAAAATTTCTCTTTTGGCATTAATATTCATTAGTCCTAACACCTAAGCTGATCCGAACGTAATTCACTCGTGCGAGCATGACAGTTAACAATAAGATGGAACTTGTCATGTTAGTAGAAGAACGAATAGGAATAGATTTCGGTTCTTCTATTCTTCCACCCCCCACATTTCTGTTCTTGACACCCGGGAGTGTTGCATCGTCAACGATCTTCTCTTGCTCCTAAAGGCAGTCTCACTACGCAAAAGCGTTGAATCTGTAAAACTCCTCTTATCTGACTTGTAGAACATTTACAGCCTCAGAATTAAACAACTGTTCGTCATTTGTCTGTAGACAACAATACCACGGAGTTCATGATCACAGCTGCACCTTGTATTCTAACTGAGTATGCAAGGGACCAATCCTTCATCTTAGGGTTCAAGTAAGACTTCTCAGTGGTGTTGTACTGTCACTCAGTGACAGATTAAGTCTATTCTAAATCCAATGTGACTAAGTTTGATGAAATTTCTTGAATTTGGAAAAGTTGGAAAATGTGGAGGGGGAAAAGAAAAGAAGCACCCAGATTTCTGTAGGTATAGACTGAGGAGGTCTTTCATACCTTCTTGTCATTCAATTATCGATCGTTGGGATGTAGACTTGTTTCAATCTGCAATAAACCGTTGCTATTGTTGAAATCATCGACTTGAATAGCTCAAGTTCAATGACACAGTTTCCTAATTATTTGATGACAGGGACAGCTATAGAGATAGAGGTGGACACTCTACGTTAGTGCAAGGTAATAACGCCGGGCATAACTCCAAGAGATGTTTTAGGCAATATAATTGAAACACGACGACTGTAGTTTTCTTATGTTTAAGGGCAGATGTGGGCGCGGATAATAACTTAACATTCCTTTAATTTTTAGAAAACTTTCTAAAAGAAATGCATGACAACAAAGGAAGCAGACAGAATGAAATTCGATATGCGAAGACCAACAGAGTTCCTGTCTTCGTAAGATTTATTGACTTATTGACACATCTGTTGTTATTTATAAGAGTTGTTGAGTGCGAAAATACGAGTAGTAAAATAATTTCGTTAATAATCATTTCACAGTTCAAATTCGCAGAAAATCACCAACTCGCAGGTAGAACAAGAAGATATCGGATGAATTATGAAAATCCAGAGTAGCAACAAGTGTAAATAATGTCATTGCGACGACATCGAGAATTTATTTCATTTAATTGTCAAATGTTCATTCTACACAGAAATCAGGAGAAAGTGCATCCCATCATAAATCGATGCATGCGAAGAAGATTAATAGTCTAGACTGCATTCGGTACATGTGAATGAATTGAAATCATTGTCGTACTATTTGATGAGCATAAAAAATTAGTAACAATAAAAGTTCCTGTCTAGCTATGACATGACAAGTGAGATTCGTTCACATCCGTTAAAAGGAGCGATTGGCGTCAGAACAGTCAACTGATAATTTTCTTTCATTCGACAGGGTCGACTATCTCAATGTCAACGATCAACTGATCCATTGAGATGTAGTTATTGTAGCCTGAATTCATTTGCCATTTTTGAAAACGATTTATTTGGATGTCATTGTCGGCCCTCTCACTAAATAAATAAATAATGTTAAGTTATCGATAGGATAGGTATCGCGATAGGATGCCTGAATTTGATGCTTATAACAAAAGTGCATCTCTCCTTCCATCATGTAAGTTGTTAGCACATTCCATTTACTACATCAACATTTGAGCATTTCAGCTTCCAGTTTCATCTTCTCGGCAAAATCCCTTGTGCTGTGTTTCAATTTATTTCGTATTTGAATGAAATCACGATTTATCTGTATAACATCACTGTGAAGTGAATGCTGTGTATTATGCTAGCCGCAATAAAAGTTTGACTTTTGACGTGAGCGACTGAATCCATCACTGATTCCAGCTACATAGCATCATGTGTGTGGGTGTGTGCGTAGTGATGCAAATGGAAAATATAAAATTTTCCGGAAGATTTTGAAATTATTTTTTCGGTGATTGACGTTTCTGCCTTGTTAAATCATTGTTTTTGAGACTTATTATAGTCTTTTGAAAAGACTATGTAATATTCACAGACCGAAAACTTTTCTATCTCTTCATGTTAACTTTTGGAACCAACTGCACCTTTTCCATATATATTTCAGATCTTTCCAGGTGAATTTCAGACTTAAAGTGGACTTCCGATTTCTCCAATTGAATTTCAGATATCTGTCAGAAACCCGACTTTGAAAATATCTTAAATTCTACTCCAATTCATCTGGAAATGTCTGAAATTCATTTGGACAGATCTGAAATCGATTTGGAACTATATCTGAAATAGAAATGGAAGATGTGTAGTTTTTCCTCAACGAAGATATCGGACAATACAGCAGAAGTTAGAAGCTATCATAGATATTCTATTCATCACAGATATCTTTAGTTTCCAAATATCTCACGGTTTTTACAGTCCTTGTATATCTTCCAATATCGTTGTTCATGTAGGCCTATATACACTTTACATGATATGTTCATCAATGCATGGAAAATTTGCATCACTATAATCAACGCTGCATAATAAAGCTGACTTTCAAGCTACAAGCAAACTCCAACATGAATTGCATTACTTTGCTCCAGATCTTTCTCATTGTATGAAAATATGCCCCTATTGTAAAGCAAGATTCACGTTATCCCAAAAGGTGTTGTGTGATAATTAAAAAAGCTAGTAAATTAGCACAAGCCACTGGTGGCAAAGGAATGCTAGTATTGGTGCACGATCGTTTTAATCGAAATAGTGATGAAATCAAGAGTTTTAGACCAATTCTATTAATACGGATTGTGTAATATGATCTCAAATCTATAAAGATGACGATGATGTGAAGCATTTGCAGTTCCTCATCGCATTGTATAAATTGCAGGGTTGTCGTGGGGATTGATACTTGAATCTCCACCCCACTCCATACCCTCAGAAAAACGTGGTTTTCCCCACTGAATCCCCATGCCGCCAAAGTATGCGCCGTGATTAATATGTTGCTCTTGCTTGTATAGAATGATTGATGTCCAACATCTCCATCTCAGTGGAACTTCTGCACAGTTTACAACGATCCGAAGGCCGTATTTGACTCCAGAGATGCGGAATGGGAGTCCCTATAGAAAATTACCGACTGCGTGTTGCAACTTTTATGCTTTGCTATCTTCGGCATAGGCGATATAGGTCAAAATTGTAGCATTTTCTATCATTATTGAGCATTGATTCTGACCTGCCACCTAGAAATTATTGTACCGAAAATTTAACTAAATGCTCATTCAAATAAGGAATAGGGCAAGTTTATGTACACGGATTTCACTTACAAATGTGCATTTGTATGAATTATTTGGTTGCATCAGCAGATAGATGTTCTTCATCTTTCTCTTTCTTTCTTCGTAAGCTTTTGTCGTCTGTTGCCATCTTGCACGTACAATTTACATAGGTTCTTCTCATTCCGCTCTTAATTCTTCTATGATTCATTAGACATGACACCCTTTTTCCTTAAAACTACCGTAACGTAGTTTACCGTAAACGTAATTCTATCTCGGAATGCTTCTTTCTAATAGCATGACGACATTGCTTTCATTTATTTGCTTTTATAACAAATCGGTTATTGATCAGCTTGTGTTTTTCAAACTTCTACTTTCACTCACTTTGGTTTTTTGGTTCACTTCACTTAGTTATTGACCACGCTAATTCTAATTAATTAATTTTTACATTACTGTTCCCTTACACAAAACACATTTGTATGTAAATTCAAAATTCAACAACTGCGTGTAGACTAAAGGAAATATGGGCTTATTAAAAAGTTGAGATGATACGAGTATGAGATGTTAGTACGAGCATGTCGGCTACTTAGCTCTGCACAACACTCGAGCATTGTACAGCTCGCCTTTTTATACTTCGCTGTTTTGAAATTTCGATGCTTCTTACATTCACCTTTTACCGTACGCCGGTTTTGAGATTCGCTGTTATAACACTAAGCAACCAGTCTACATCAAGTAAAATCAAACGTGATAAGCTTGCATTACATCATGTATAGGCTACATGTTATGTGAAGCATTCTCAGGAAATATGCACATGTTCATTTCAAAGGAACTATGCTTATATTCCTCGCTATAGACAAGCATGATTAGGCATGTTTCACAAAAACAAGCATGAATAGGCCTATTTATCAATACATCTACTGACATTTTAGCTGTTAGTTTAGGGACCTTTAGTTCACACAATATCTTCAGTCAGCTGCTTGTCATGAAGAATTGATTTTTACTGCAAACAATTTTAGTTTAGTATTTGTCTGTTTTGATAGATTATACACGAGTTTCACGTGTTCTATTTGTAAGAATAGAATGCTGGGCTATCCTGCAAGTTGGTATTTGGGGTTCCTAGAGGATCCCACTGTCAGGATTTTTCATTCGGTTGGTTGTTTATAGTGGTGCTATTTTCAAATAATAGGATGTCCATCAACATACAAAAGACATGGTTGAAAATAAATATTTATTGAGGTACACTTAAGTGTACAGTTCAGTGTGCCTATCAGATGAAAATAAAAGTTCTGACAAGTCGTGGATCTAAACGACAACTGAAAAATCTGAACTGTCATTACAACTGTGACTGCAATGCGAGCAGATGACTTACAGTTGAACGATTTGGAATGAGAAATCTTTATCGGTGCTTATGTATCCGACGAAAATCATTCAGCATCTTCATTAGTGACTTGCTTTGTGGGATTCTGGAGCCAATGGGTCTCCTATATCGTAATTAGTTTAACATCTAGGTTAATAATGATTTATCGCATTTATCACACAAGCATAATTATATCACAAGTAATTTTATCTGAGTGATTTATACTATTAGAGGTAATATTAGAGGTATTCGGTTCTGCAGTAAAGGAGGCTTGCAGCATCCTTTCACTTCAGACATCCTTGAGCTATTCATAAATCATTCAAAATTATTGAGCGTGTGTTATTAATGTGAAAATGATCAGCATTGATATTTCATGCATTCTAAGAGGTGAGATGGGTATGCTGTGTGATACTTTGTAATGCAACATCAAGTTGATTGTGTGATATTATGTCAGCTCTGATTGTTTCTAATGAATGTCAAAAATCTTCATCATCCTCACAAAATCCCCATAGAAGCGCTATGGGAGATGTACAGATGGCCTCAATACCCATACCCACCCCATACTCATGTGTATGCCCACATAATCCCCTTACCCACGGCAACCCTGATAAATTGTTGTTGTCACAGACGGTCAATATCAGGCATATTTTGCATACCGGATGCAAACTGACACAAGCTGTGAATCCATTAGTAAAATTTATTAAGTAGTCTGATAATCTTCAAGTGCAAGAAATAATCTTAAACGCATTGCAGTTTTATCTGACACCCACTTTTATCTTTCATGAGTTATTGTTGCATGCGGCTTTCACCAAGCCTAACGCTGCAAACTTAATCACCAGTTTTTTTGCAGCAGATCAAACATTTCATGATATCTGGACCAAGGCTGGCTATCGATCCATTATTTTAAGATCCAGTCGCATCAGTAAACACAATAGTTTTCATCGCGATAACATTATAGGCTGTCCCAGAAATGAGGAACGATTCTGAATGAATGTTTCTCACAGAAGCTGATAGTCCGGGAGCCAGCGTGAAGTTGTGCAGGGAACGAGGTAGTACACAAAACTTTCAAATAGCATAGTCCACCTCTAACCTACTGCAAAACTTCGCGTCTGCCGGATCAGACATTTGCTTTTCAGAAATAGAGAGGATAACACAATCTTATGTATTTCCAGTGGTAAAATTGTGACATTTAAGGTGTTGACTCCATTTTTTCGAATTTTTGCTCATATAAGTTACACAGATTGGTATTTTGTTGAACTGGTCATTATAGAAATCATCTACAGATCATGATCTTTCAAATGAGTTATCATTCAGTGACAGAGGATGAAGTAAAGTGTACAAACAGACATTTTTCGTTGGTGTAACTGCAAATTTTAACATAGAAATTTCAGGAAAATTGCTGATATACTTTAACGAAAAGTGTGTGTTTGTACACTTTACTTCATCCTCTGTCACTGAATGATAACTCATTTGAAAGATCATGATCTGTAGATGATTTCTATAATAACCAGTTCAACAAAATACCAATCTGTGTAACTTTTATGAGCAAAAATTCGAAAAAATGGAGTGAACACCTTATATGTCACAATTTTACCATTGGAAATACATAAGATTGTTTTACCCTCTGTATTTCTGAAAAGCAAATGATCTGATCCGGCAGACGCGAAGTTTTGCAGTAGGTTAGAGGTGTACTTTGCTATGTGAAAGTTTTATGTACTACCTCGTTCCCTGCACAACTTCACGCTGGCTCCCGGACTATGAGGTTGAATTCCTCAAACCAGCCATAAAAAGTACTTTTAATGAAGCAACCTATGTTTTCTTTACGAAAATTCAGATTATTTGCATTTGTAGAGGAGGCCTTTGTCAAATATTGAAATTGAAAATGTTGAGGATTTATAACAGCTTGTGAAGTAAGAAAAGTAAATACATGTTGGTCTGTTTACAGTCGGAAGCATATATACATCAAGAGCTCTTCTTGTATATGGAAGAGTTTTATTTATCCTGGTCTCATTCTTTTGTGTGGAGCGCTTGGCAAGAAAGCACATTGTAGGCCTATAAATAGCATAAAAAGTCATTGGCCGGTATGATTCGACCTAGATTAAACTCCAGATCTTCCGGACGCATGGCGAATACGCTACCACAAGACCTCCTTGTCAGTTAAACGTGCGGGCAATCTTCAGGTTGGTCTGTAGCGTCCACCTCTATTTTGCATACAGAATAAACCCTTAAATGAAGATACTTCTTTGTAGAATATATGAGCAGCATCTCAGATTATTGTCAAGTCAAATAAGAACTCGAACTCGTCATGTGATGATTAAGTTAGAAAAGCGATTGCTTAGGAATGTGCATTTGTTTCAAGTAGGATGCACATCATTATAGACACCTACGAATATTCTTAGTTCTACTAAATTTGAGGCTGCACTTTTCTTTTTGAATTATGCATGTCATATGTGTTATATAATTCGCAGTATATTTCATGTCTGATATGTATGAATCAGCATTTTCGCAAAATTCCTATTTAAAGTATATACCGGTATTGAAAACTTGCAAAAGCAGTCAAAATGTCTGCTATTAGAAAATTTTGCGATATACTTATTTAAAATATTAAAACGAATTTCATGTATCTCGTGGCTCATATCAAATTAATGAATTACTTAATGCAGTTATTTCAGGGGTCGGGCCTCTCTGCCAATATGTCAATAGTGCGTGTGGCTACATCTGGTCGACATTTCACCCTGAATTCGTTTCGGCAAGCTGTCGACTGAACTCTACATTACGTAGCATTTCTGGATCAGGAAGCGTGGTTCAACAATGCGCTGTTGCCTGATTGTTGCGGTTCTTCTCGACAGGAAAGACTTAATCAGATTGAAGGAAGCCTCGCACATTTTTGGTGAAGGCTAAGTCCGGTAAGTTTCCTGACTAGTCGAGCACAGTCAGGTTGATCGAGTAGAGCAGTGGTTCCCAACCTGAGGGTAAATTACCACACGCGTAATCTGCCAATTTTTACGCGATAATGGGAACAGCTCTTACAATTTATGCAGATCTTTCTTAAACTACGTTTCTATAGGATGTTCATTTGTGGCGAAGCGGTCAGGTGTTCTTCTTCCCTGTTCCGCGTTTAGATGCGAAGATACACGATTCCATGGCGTAGAGGATTCTCTATGCACGATTTCATTAGCTGGCTGAGCAAGCAACACGAAGGCATTAAGTTAGGACTAGTGACACTGGCCATGTTCTGTCATGATTTAAACCCTCCATTAACGCAGCGGAAACTCGTCACAGTTCACAAGTCAATGTCAGGGCTTTTTAAGATGCAGTTATACACTATGCGTACAGTTGTACAATCAAAATGTGTAGTTCCCTATTAAAGTTTTCTTCATTTGGTTAAGTTTTTCTTTTATCATAGTATAATGATTACGCTTTAGAAAATACTCTTGAGGTTGAGCATGAAAGTAATAGCAACCTATCGAACTGCTAATTTAGCAAACATTGCCTCTCTAAAGCTGTCATGACACGGAGGATCTGTAAAATACCATCATTCATTCTGCATTACTATCATAATCAGTCAATTCCGCGGTATTGTGAAACATTGCTTGTGCCCAATTAATTTGCTAATTGAAAATAGCACTAATGACATTGATGTTGTTGTATTCTCCCGAGATCTTTCGAGGCCTCTCGTCAGGAAAGTACGGCCATAATGACAAGATTGCGCGTTGAATCAAACAGGAGAGTACACTTCACGATGGACAACACTGGTTTTGATTTACACAATCGACAAGACAATACGATGACACTATTCCGTGGTAATTTCTTCAAAACTATGTGAGTTCACATTCGGTGTAAGTGTAAGTGTTAGAGTTTACTCCGGGGTAAGTGTAAACTTAACACCGGACATGAACTCGGGTTGAGTTTACACTTACCCTGGAGTTAACTCCGGAGTAAACACTAACTACGGTGTAAGTGTAGGTGTAACCCCGGAGTAAACTCTCGGTGTAGAGTTAACTTTGGTGTAAGTGCAAGTGTTACCCTAACACCGAACATGAACTCAGGTCGAGTAAACACTTACACCGGAGTAAACTCTAGAGTTAACCCCCCCCGGAGTAAACTCCCGGTGTAGAGTTAACCTGAACTACAGGAATCGAACTCTTTTTCAAATGCAAAGTATAGGATTTCACAACGTGATAAAAATCTTAAAATTTAAGTCATTTACCGAATTATATGAAAATACACATTTCCAGCATCAAATCCTACTGCTACATAGATAACTCGGACCATGCAAAAGTTAACCCCTACAGGATAACTCCTTGTCGAGTTCATATCCGGTGTAAAATGTAGTGTTAAGTTCTGCATATTGATGAAATTTTTCCATTGGTTGCACAACAAAGATGTATGTGAACATAATGAAATTATAAAGCGCTATCAGATCATATTTCACAACCACCAAAATATCAATGAATATTGCTTTTTTCATGAAAATTGTGCAAAGTGAATAAATGAATTGCGATTCTCGCTCCTGTTCTATGGAAAGAACTCTCAATAATAAAGAAACTTTGTACATTTTTGAATCGTACTTGTGCGTGACATAATTTCTAATTAATTTCCTGAACCCTTGCTAGTTTTCTTATCTGAAATGATGAAATCGGAAACTTCAAGCCTTGATTCTATGAGAAATGCTGCGGACAATCAAGGAGCTCGAGTTGCAAAAATTTAGAAATAGGTCCGCCCACCTGTCCATTGTCTTTGTGTAGGCCTGTCTATACTCGTCGCATCAGCTCATTCATAATGCTGTCTAAATGTACATATCCTCCTGCCCCCACCCTGTATCCGAAAGTGAATTTCGTGTTGACCTACTTGATCCTGCCCACCTGCGTAGGGGTCCTACCGGCAGTTGTGCCCGGAGCCGGTTGCTCCTGAGGTCAGCTACATAATGTCGTTGAAGTTAGCACCAACTTCAACACCAACTTTTTGAATAGAGTTTGTACAGAATAGAAAACCACATGTTTAGGTACTACTGATGACGCAGAGTTTGTACAGACAAAATTTTTTCCAAAATTCGAACTCCTTCACCTTCAAAATTCAAATTTAAATTCGAAAAATTGGTGCAAGTATTGGTGCTACCTGGTTAGCGAGTTTGTACAGCATTCCGATGGAAAAATTTAGATACAAGAGCAAAAAACTGAGTTTGTACAGCAACTTCCAGCACTTTCCTTACACGAACAACCGGAAAAAACCGCCAAAAACCGATTTTTTCAAAAAATGACAAGATTTTCCAGAAAAGTTCTTGGTGCTACATGGAAAATGAGTTTGTACAGTGCTCTAACCGCTGGAAAAGTGTTATACTAGTCCAGTCTGAGTTTGAACACACACTTCTGCGACACTCCAGCACTCCTACAACCGGTAAATACCGGTTATTGTACAGTAACTACAAGAATACTGCCCATTTATGAACAAATCAATTGGTGCTACTTGGAAAATGAGTTTGTACAGTGCTCTAACCGGTGGAAGAGTGTTCTACTAATCCAGTCTGAGTTTGAACACACACTTCTCCAACACTCCAGCACTCCTACGACCGGTACCGGTCGTAGGAGCACTGTACAAACGGCGGTTAGAACACTGTACAAACTCATTTTCCAAGTAGCACCAATTGATTTGTTCATAAATGGGCAGTATTCTTGTAGTTACTGTACAATAACCGGTATTTACCGGTTGTAGGAGTGCTGGAGTGTCGCAGAAGTGTGTGTTCAAACTCAGACTGGACTAGTATAACACTTTTCCAGCGGTTAGAGCACTGTACAAACTCATTTTCCATGTAGCACCAAGAACTTTTCTGGAAAATCTTGTCATTTTTTGAAAAAATCGGTTTTTGGCGGTTTTTTCCGGTTGTTCGTGTAAGGAAAGTGCTGGAAGTTGCTGTACAAACTCAGTTTTTTGCTCTTGTATCTAAATTTTTCCATCGGAATGCTGTACAAACTCGCTAACCAGGTAGCACCAATACTTGCACCAATTTTTCGAATTTAAATTTGAATTTTGAAGGTGAAGGAGTTCGAATTTTGGAAAAAATTTTGTCTGTACAAACTCTGCGTCATCAGTAGTACCTAAACATGTGGTTTTCTATTCTGTACAAACTCTATTCAAAAAGTTGGTGTTGAAGTTGGTGCTAACTTCAACGACATAGCTACATACGAAATTTTTAAGCGAATTCAACCGAAGCTATGGTATATTTGCTTTTATTTAGCCAAAGATAGCATGAAGCTGAGTGAAGTTATGCGATGACAATTATTGCAAACCTAATTCAGTCTTCTAGAAGTGACGAACCGTGCGTGGGGGAGCCAGTATGCGTACATTCATTTCAAATGCATCCGTGTGGCACGTGTCATCTTAAAACTGTAGCTTGGAGATTGACTGCCATGTGCTCGCAGATGGTTAATTGCAACCTAGGACCTGATGGACGGTGTCACCGCATTCGTCATCAGCAACTTGGTTGCTTATCCCTTAATTTTACATTGAATATTTTGTAGACCTCAGTGCTGATATCCGCTGTCTATGATTCTAAATTAGTTGATATTTATCCCATTTACAATTATAAAATTACCTGTTTGCCAAGACGAGTAATCTGAATGACATACCAGTATTTATATCGGTATTTACATTAAGGCATTTGGAAAGCGGATTAGGCCTACTTAATTCATCATTGTCCTCAAATACTGGTCCTTCCTCACATGATCCACTATATAAGACATTGACAACTTTACTCAACCATAATGTTCATCAACTTCGATATATCGTAACCATATTGCATTATCGGATGCAAGTAGACTTTTCAGGCTTTAATGTAAGTCTGTACTTCCAACAAGATAGCTGTATGATTCCGCATGTGCCTTATGCACATTCTGTACTTCTACATTTTCCTTTTGATGCATCGGAATTTTTATAGCAAATAATGAAAAGATGAATAAAATGGCGTTTCAGTCAATGTATTTGTTGTGAACAAATATCGCTCGATACAGATATCCGAATCAAAATTAGAATGAAATTAAAAATCAATCATTAGGCCTAATCGTATAAGAAGCAACAAGATGCACAGAAAACAGCGCCCATGAGGACGGTGGCATTCAAGTGGACGCTGGCAACGCAGTCTTAGAAGGAGTCATGGCATGGCGACTTTCGTGCGTTTCCCTACGTCTGTCTCCGTCATAGCTCCAGTGCTCTCAAAAGGACAGGGCACAAATTGGAATCACCGATTCAATGCATTTCCTCTTCTTTGAGCCTTTTCAGCGACAACATTGGGATCAATCGCACAATCGTCGACACTATTAACCGGAACTATATCGTTGCATGCAGATGTCCCACGTAAGAGGGCCTTCCTCGAAATGACATCTCAGCATTGGCATCAGGGCTGTGGAGCCGCTGCGTTATCTCATCGGCTCCGGCTCCACGACACTGATGTGAAAGGCTCCGGATCGGCTCCGGCTCCGACTTCAAATTCAGGTTCTATCTATGCTGGTTATCCTGGATCCGTTGAACGGATTTTTTTTGGATAACAGTGTGGCCTTTAGAGGCTTGCTACAATCATCAAATTAGTTTTCATTAACAAGCAACGACTTAAGTTAATAATAAAAATGATAATAGCCTAATATAATGATAAATAGCATACTTGTCATATATTTTTGCATGAATTGACTATCTCTGAGAGATAAAATAAAGTTATAGCCTGGATTGGTTAAATTAGATAAAGATCTCCCGCACTGGCTAAATATGAATTGGCCTAGCCTGCAACCAGTCTACTACGAGGCTACATTAAATAAGACCACATGAGTGATGATGATATACCTAATTAGCCGTCACAGGGGCCGAATAGTAGTATAAGCTTTTTAACAAAGCTTGAACATGAAACTGGATAGCGTATGTCTCTAAATAGCTTATAGGGCCTGTATCTACTCGAACATGGAAAGGGTATAGGCTATATAGCCAAATATACCGTATCAATAAAGATATCAATTGCTTTATTGAATACTAAAGTGTATATAGGCTAGCTTAGGTTGTTATTGCTATTTGTTATTACCTTTATCCAATAGTCTGTTGGTCCATGAATAATATGATCGGTGGGTAGCCCACGACTCATCATCTGTAGAAATTGTAATTTAGATAGTCTCATTGCAGTGTAGGCTAGAAATGTACAATTGAAAATTATACTTAAAAAATTTAAAAATATCTAATTTAGGGCGAGTTTTGTAATTCTACGCAGCATACTTAATAAGTTAAGGCTTAACTTACATTATGTTAATTTCGTATTTTTCATTATGGCGTAAAGTTGCACTAAATAATTCATCAATGATTCATGTATATTATTATATTCAATTTATGTATAACATATTACCACTATTCCTCTGATGATGGTTAGGGTGATGAAACTGAACTCGGAGTATCACACAGCATGTTGCCGGGTGCAATGCATAATAAAAATTTGACTGCGAGCACCGAGCAGAAATCCCATCTACTTTGCTATCTTTCGAATGCGCGTGCGGTTTAATGTCATAGACTTAAGAGAGCGTCTTAAGTCTTTTTTATTGTTTACATATAAATCAACATGATATCAGCATAAAGTGTTGACAGACGGAAAAAATAATAATGAAAATTCTTGATATCCACAGGCCTATGACATTTGGGGAAATATTATTACACAATACGGCTCTTGTGCAGTCCTCCCCCCCCATTTTTTCTCTGGTCAAAAGATGCAGCACCATTGGATGTCCGTTTCAGCATCACCGGTTTGAGTGAAGCATTCCGTGCTGTTGTAAAAATCTACGTGTGCAATTGCGATGTCATAGTCGCAAACTTCGTCAGCAAGTTAACATTGTAATTTGCCTTCGGGTTTTTTCGCATTGAAATATACCCTTTGAATTTTGAAGTCAAAGGAAATTCATTGTGAATGAGATACCTTTAGAATAATAAGGCGCTACTAGAAGTGGCTGGGTCGCTTATTGCTATAGCCATGCGAGGACTTGTAGTCAGGTCATTCGTGTGAGTGTGAAGAGTTATCCCTCCAATCAAAATTGATCAAATTTTATAATCGATTGTTTTGAAAAATGTAGGTGGGGGGACTGCACAAGAGCCTACAATACAATCTAAGGAAATTGGCATTGTCACAGATGCCAGTAGCTTCTGCCAGTAGCCATGCCGATTGATATGGTAACCTATATAGTAACCGTATTAGGTTTAAGACATTGCGCAAGAAATGCAGCTATATTATTTTTGCTGACCTGAAATATCTTTGAACTGGAAATGTGTACACAAATGACTGGCGACTTGTCTCTAGGAATCTACAATCATCTAGTTTGCATGCATATAACAAGTCTTCAAATTAATGGATTTTGGAGAACACGTTGTCACTAAAAGCTATGGAAATTAGTCATTAGTTAATAAAAAAAACATTACACATGTGTGTAAATATAATACATATAATACAAAAGAAGGCGGCAACTGCAAAGAAAGATATCGTGGAGGACAGATCATTGGTATACTTAAAAGACATATCTTTAGATTTCAAATGATTTAATTTTTTATGATGCCAATTAATACCTTTCAAAATTCTAGATTTATATCAAAGCTCAAACTATCGGAGCCGGAGCCTTTGAGATAAATCGGCTCCAGCTCCGACCAAAACCATCGGCTCCTTAAGGCTCCGGCTCCGGCTCCACAGCCCTGATTGGCATGCAAGGGAACAGTCGGAGAAATTTAACAAATTGGCAGTAAAAATTTAGAAAGATACACGGCTCTTCAAGCTCTTCCGTCTAGAAAATTAATCTTTCCTTTATTAAACTGCATGAACGATACTCTTGCTTTAACATCCTTCGTTTGTTCAGCTTTCTCCGCGGAATCGTAATGAGAATGATGAAAAATGCACCCAAATCATTTGTCTTTTGTTTTCTGATGGAATTTGTCTGATTTCAGTCTACTTTCGGGGTGACTGAATAAAAATTTCGATTCTATGAAAGCGCTGCCAAATGTCGTTCGTTCAAACATAACCGGTTTAACCTCGGAGTTTACACCGACGCTGGAGTTAACTCCGGGGTCAACTCTGGGTTCGGGTAAACGGAGTAAACACTAACACCTACACTTACACCGGACATGAACTCAACTACTGCAAAAATTTGCATATATCTCACATTTGGTGACAATTACTAACTATATCCCCCTCGAGTTCATTTAATAAAATCGAAAGAGGAAACACATTGGGGATTTAATAAATGCGGAATTACCAGTCTACCTAATATACCTACTCTATGGCAAGTCACTTTTTTCCAACGCACATCAAAGGGGAGAGGAGCAAGGTCACTTGACATTGAACAGTGTCACTTTACTTTAGCGACAGAAAATGGATATCTTACAGCATCTTCTTCACAGCCAAGCGACGATTTTAACTAAGCGCTTTATCAACGGATGTGACAACATCCTCCTGTTGGGAAGAAGTCATTTCACATTTAGACATAATTGATCCTGCAGTGAGAGCATATCTGTCTGAGTGCAGCAATCCACACTGGAATATGCATTCCATTGTATTCCTTCGTTCCAACACAGCGGTGGGTTTAGGCTTAAGGGTTAGGCTTTAGGGTTAAGGATATATCCCTTAAGGTGGGGCATGGTGTGCCCGAAAAAAATGCAATGGTCTAACAGGACCCGGCTTAGATTCCACGTTTGTAGGTTCGTACGGACCTCTCTGATGACCTTAAAGAAAAGTTTAAAGTCTTTCATTGAGGGCTTTCTTCTGTAGAGCCAAAAATCCAAAACAACGACCTGATTGAGAAAAATAATTTTGGGATAACCCGTCTCAGATTTCAATCTCTTTATGGATCCAATATTGTTTAAAGATGTCGATTTTTGAGGAATTGACCGAAGGCTTTTCTCTTCAACCCCTGAAATGTATAGGATGGCGACTTAGCTTCCTGCTTATATGGCGTCTATGAATGAATCTTAAAAGTTACTTACTTACTCCTCGTATATTGTCTCTCCTTCCCTAGGTTTGAGGGTTGGACACTGCGGTTGTGTCGGTTGTCGGGATGGATGCGCCTTCTCCATCCTGTTTGGTCTTGCGTCGATGAGGTTCCAGATGCAGGAGATCAAGATCTCTCTTGAAATTGTGTCACCATCTCTTCCTCTGTCCACCTCTGATGATCGGTCCCGTCACTTCGTAATTCAAGACTTATGTTGTATTATGTGGAGACCTATGTCAAGTTAAGCTACACTGTAAAATACACCATAAGAATCAATAAGTTTCAGTTTCCAGCTGTAGGATGTCTGCAACATGTTATCGAGCGCCAGCTACGGTAACGATTGCATGTCAACGATCAAGAAGTGCGTTTGCATACTTGTATGTTATGTACTGTACATCATGCTCATACGGCTAGTTGAGTTCGAATCTACATCATGTACATGTACTATGAAGTACATTATTAATATCTTTGTTTCCCAGTTTTGGTTCTTTCGGTCTTTATCAATCATATTTTATCGAATATAGCTATAGGAATGTAGGTATTTGCCATTTCTTCTATCAGCTATGAGACAAGCATAATTATGCATCAATTAGATCAATAAATTTCTAAATACGTTGGCCATACCCGAGTTTGAATAATGGAGTTGATTTGTGCTAATAGCCTTGCGGGTATAAAATAAAAATACTCTGTTGAGTAAATTTTCGATTTAATCTTCGTCAGACTCTCACATTTGATGAAGGCATGAATAACAAGAGCTTTTATAAGAAAGATGAAAAGAAAGATTGTCACTTCACAATTAGGAAGATTCTCTGATGCCATCAATCCGGCAGGGTGTCAAGTTACATCACCGTTGGATATTTTCCCCCGCCTCCTGTGATGAGCGGTCAGCAAACGCGGTGAGGGGCGATGATTGTTCCTGTCTATTGTCACAGGTGGGTCGGTCTGTTGACAAAAATCTTAGCGTGCGGTTTCCCATGCAGCCATTCATCAGGTTGCTTTCTTTGGCGATATGAAATGCCTCTAATGCTAGGCGCGTACGATTGCACTTTTCTTTCCCTAGGATCATCCATTTGATTGTGTGGCCGTTGTTTGTGCCATGCTGCTGAAGATGCTGGTGGACATGCGATGAGGGGGAATTCAAATGTTCTAATATTCGAGAACGGGCAGTTCTCTCACTCAAGCAATGTACATCGGACAGAGTACAAGTGACAATGAAGTGACAATCTTTCTTTTCATCTTTCTTATAAAAGCTCTTGTTATTCATGCCTTCATCAAATGTGAGAGTCTGACGAAGATTAAATCGAAAATTTACTCAACAGAGTATTTTTATTTTATACCCGCAAGGCTATTAGCACAAATCAACTCCATTATCAATTAGATCAAGCTATCAGACTTAAAACGTTTGTAAATAAGCACAAAAATTCTGTGACAGCTCTAGACACCGCGTTTCGCCTTACAGGGGTTCATTAGCACGGCTCGGAATGGCCCAGACTAGCTTAAAATATCTAGAATTGGCACTCTATAATCTTCATGATTATCAACCGCTCGGCATATACAGGAGAGATAAACACAGAACAGCCTGTTGTGCAGTCCCTTGCTCAGCCATTCCAGATATTTTAAGTTGCAATACTTTGGGCAATGCCGAGTCGTACTGACGAGTCCCTGTAGGGAGAAAAGCACAGCGTCTTCTGTGCCATGGAATTTCTGTGCTCTAACAGTTCAAGTCTGAGGACATCTTTCTATTCTATGCTCAACCTTCAACTCTACAATCTTCATAATTAGCGAATCTACAAATGCAATTGTTACTGGGTTATGTTCATAGTGTGCATGTTAAATGCAAATCAAGCATTAATTAACGCACTGTTATCAATGTATTTACATGATTTAAATGCGGTAAAGGAAGTTAAAGCTGGTCCTCTGGAACTACTTTAACTTCCTTGAGAACATATATGATTCGTGTAAATGGTGTATCTGGCCTATGCCAACGTGTAACTATGTCTGGCTGTACATGATCTCAGGGACAAGCATATGGAAATTGCAATTATTTCAAGCATGAAAGAGTAAATAGAAACATTGTTTTCTCCTCTTCAAGTAAATTTCATTGACAAGTCACATTGCAAAATAATCGTGCGATTGATTCCATCTCACGATTAATTGCGTGGAATCGATTAACTGTTCCCGCCAGTGTGTGAAAGACAATTCAAAAGTAAAGGAATACCAAGTTAATTCCTACATTATTTCACAACAAAAAATCCAGTTGCTTTCTGATTTCTTCACGGAATTATCTACAGGAAACTTAGATATTAGTGTTATAGCTTTATAATCAACTTTTACTAAAAAGCTATTTTTTTACTGATCATGCCAAGTCCTTTATAATGAGAGTTTACATGTACTTAAAGCATGGTGATGAATAAATAACATATGTATATTATATTTTGCCAAAATCCGCATATTTAGACAAATATTTCGGCATTAAGAGGGAGAATTTCATGTGTAAAAAGAGCAGATAGTACGCGTAATGAAAGATGAAGAATAATTGCCTCAAGAATACGGGCTACTCGTTATATTTGTGGGAAGCCGCGAATTCATATCTAGTCTCATAGTCGTCGATAGTGACAAAGAATATTGAGTGGACGAGGCGCAAAATACTGCGAGATACAGTGAGGAAAGTCCAAAAAACTTATGAGTTTTATCTCCTGTTTTATTGCGAGGCCTTTTGATTGCTCTCAACGTCCATTGTCGGGTAAGTGCTCGGTCGTCGGGCATCGACAGTCGAAAGAACTCGCAATAAAACAAAAAATAAAACTCGTCTATTAGTTTCTGAACTTTCCTAACTTTATCTCAAATATGCGTGGTCCATTGTTCAGTGAAAATACTGTACGTACATACTGGCCACGAACTGGCTTGCTATTTACTATTTGATGTATATCATGCACTAAAATATCATTCCACCTTTCCAGGATCATAAATTTCAATTACTCAACGAAAGAAAAAACAGTAATTGCATTATTGCAGTTTCATGTAACAAACTCTATGTGACATTAATTTACTAAAGAGTGTGCATGGTATATGCATCAGAAAGCTTGTTTTCATGAATTTCATTGGTCCCATTGAATTTTCTAGTTGTTTTTCCTTTTTCCAAATAAAACTTAGATTTCTGGGCTTATAGCTTGTTAAGCTTCGTGAAACCAAAATAGTCCACATCCATCATTTTAGCCTGCTTGTATAGGCAGGCTTATCAAACGTTGCTATCATGAAGAACAAACAAACAAAATAAATGGTCGATATTTCTAAATTGGCTCACGTGCGCGGCAGTCATGGTACAAACCGATTTCGTTTCAGAGACAAAGCCTTTCATTTGTTGAAGAGAGGAGTCGAATGATAATATAGCGCTAAACTCCTTGGCTAACATCCATGGCGTGCAATCTTTCATTGAAGTCTGCTTTAAACTTCATGTAAACTTCATGTAATTTGATTTTTCCAGCATGATGCTGCTATCACTTAGTAACCACAAGACATAACTTAAGAAGTGTTGACATTTTTCGCGCATTTGTACACGTTGTATATGTAGCGGTTAAGGATACTGGATATTCATAAAACCTAAACCAGGCTAGTTCTGCAACAGAAACTTTCCTTTCGTAAACATTTTCCATGAAACTAATTAGCAGTCCACTGCTTAGTTGATAGTTTCTAGGAACGAATATGTTCCCACACGAAAGTGTTCACGGATGCAATTTCCTAGTATATTGTTTGAGAATTGGTTCAATGAGAATGATCAGCTTAAGCCCGTCGTACACTGCACCAACGTGAGATTAATGAGCCAGAATTTCCTTGATCAGTCCAATACAATACAAATGTAGATCTCACACTGAAAATTAGATAGAAATCAAATCTTCAGTCGTGTAACAGGAAATTCTGGCTCATTAATCTCACGTTGGTGCAGTGTACGACGGGCTCAAGCTGATCATTCTCATTGAACCCATTCTCATATTTACTGTCATTTATCGCCTAAGAGGTTGTATTGGACTGATCAATCTCTGTGCATTGGAATTATTTTCTCACTCTATCTGTCATTGAGAAAGCCGTAAGGCGAAAATTCTGGCCACCTTATTAAATGATTCATTGAAAAGCACCTGAAGGAGTTTTTATTACAGAATGGATAACACTATCCAGGTGCATGGAGAATTTCCTAATTACATGTGACAGAGACCTTTTGTGCATTCTGAAAAAGCAGCCTGTGGATCTTCAGACGCTATATCACTGAGATATTCAATGTCTTTTATTCATGTCTCGATCTTCGAAGAAGAAGAAGAAGAAATTTCTTTATTGTTTCACAATGGGGTGAAATCATAACAATGTTGTAGTGCAATTATTAACATGCATCTGAACTCTTAAATCGAATTATAAAATCACAAAAATCCAATCATAAAAATCAAGGTTATATATACATGTCATCGGCCGAAACGGATGAACGATTCTCCGAATCGACGTGTTCTTGCGAACGGAGAACACAAAGTTCGTTTGTTCCTTGATGTTGGAGCCCGCTCACGAAACAAAGTTCTCAAAGTATGTTGTTGCGATGACTCAATCTGGTCGAAAAGTTTCATGCACAAATTGTCACACACAGTTGCTAACTCCTCAAGGCTCTCGTTCTGAAAAAATCTTCGTGCATAGCGCTCAACACGCTGTAGCTTCTGAAACAAACCTTTATGAATATTACAAAAAGACGGAAAGGCATACAATAAAAGAGATCTAATAAATGACACATAGCAACGACGAATCAAGTTTGAAGGACAATTGGCTCTTCTTAGGTTACGAAGTATATACATCCTCTGGTAGCATTTTGCAGTGACAGCTGCAGTGTGTTCTTCCGAATCAACATATGAGGATTTGAATTCACTGCCCCTTTCATTCTAATCGTCATACATTCATAAGATGTTACAGGAAGTGATTTTGCTTTTGTAAATGCATCGGCGTTTTTTGCAATCAAAATAGGAATGTACTTGTCCTTTCTTTGATTAATCAAACTAACCGTGGCTACTTTATGAGTGGACTAGTTAGTATTTCGTATTTTCACTGTCCGAAAGAATGTACATGTAGTAGTAAAAGCTTTCCACTAAAAAGCGATGACAATAGTGAAGTTCATTTTAATTCATTTGCATCATTTGATATAGTAAATATTCCATACTCAGTGACAACGATGATAAGTTAGTTGCAACCCCATGTTCTTCCGATTTCCAGAAACTTCAACTTATTATTTTTTAGACAATTTGTTTTCACTTGACTAATTGCTTTCCACCATCGACAGCTATTTCAGTCAAACTGCCGTCTGGTGTATAAATGAATTTCAGCTTTCAGTCCAGGTGTTATATATCTAGGAGACCATGACATTACCCAGCCGTAATTTTTCAAATACTTATAACATAGTTACATAAGTCATGGACAACTAGAATAATATCACCTGGACTGATCGCTAAGGCAATTTATCAAATTTCCAATACCACTGGAGGCCTGTGATCTGGCAATGATAATTTTACATAGCTTCCTATAAATTATTTAGCGACTATGATTTCATCTTACACATAGACATTTTTTAAGTTATAGAATGTCAAAGCAAAGACTGCTGGTAATCATGTGTAATTCACAATCATATAAGTAGACTTTCTATGGGAATTTCTATTGCTATAGGAATTCCATATTTCTATTTCTAGGGGAATTTCTATTGCTATAATGCAATGTCAAAAGTTATGATAATCAAGCCATTGAAGTCAACATCAGCATGGACTTCTTTAACATATATCATCTGGACAGAAATCGTCGACGAATGTTCTTTTACATGAAGTCTATGGATAGATGTAAATCTACATGTATATAAATAGATGTAATGGATAGATGATGGGCATACGACACTGATGACGGCAAATAAGCCAGAAACTTTTGTAGTTCCCGTAATGATTTAAGTCGGATTTTGTTCTCACCTCTTGAATTTTTTCCTTTCGGGGTCTTGGCATGTATAGATTAATTCTTTCACTGGCCAAATGTGTTAGCTGCCGGCTTTCTATGTACATGCGCCTACCAATGGTTTGTGCATAGAACGCAAACACGAACTAGCTATTTGCATTCGTGTTTGCAAGTTCAAATTTTTGAACCCGAGCTCTGAGAACAAGATTTGAATTATTTCATTAATTGCAGATGTCTGGAGGTCGGATGACGATTTATCGGCATCTGATTTACTGATTCTCTACAATAGGGTATACTACACTGATGACGGCAAATAAGCCAGAAACGTTTAGTTCCCGTAATGATTTACATGTAAGTCAGATTTTGTTCTCACCTCTTGAATTTTTTCCTTTCGGGGTCTCAGCATGTATAGATTAATAGATGTAAATGTATATCAGTAGACGATGGAAATACCAAATGAGATTTCTCGGTAAGTAATGTACAAATCACAGGCCGCGTTAGCGGCCGACGGTTTGTTCATTACTTACCGAGAAATCTCATATGGTATTCCTACATTGTTGCCTTTTTTTCCACATTGCACCATAGCTGAATTACGCACAATATAAAGTAAGAGTATAGAATAGGTACGAATGTCAAGGAAAGAAAAGTAAAAGGTAAGTTGTCATTGAAAGTCATGCGGAATTCCAGCCGCATCTTAGAAGCCTAATCCGGTTCTCCATTTTCCAGGGTTGCCGTGGGGATTGCTATTTGAATCCCCAACCCTTACCCACAGGAAAACCCATTGAATCCCACGCCCCCACAGCATGAGTCCTTAATTAACATGCTGCTCTTTTTTTCTAGAATGACTGATGTCCAATATTTTCATCTCGATGGAACTTCTGTGCAGCATGCGACGGCCGCATTTGACTCCTTGGATGCGGAATCGGAGTTGGTAAAAGCAAGTTGCCGACTCCATATTACAAAGTACACTCGAGTGAAAATGCTCAGACATTGATTTACTATCTTCTTAATAGGCTAATTGCTCTTAAAAATTGCAGTATTTTCCGTCATAAGCTTTGAGTCTTGATTCTAACTTGCCGCCGAGAGATAGTGTACTTAAATTAGATGCACAGTTTACAATGGATGCACAGTCATTTCTCTCTTGCTTTTTAAGTACGCCACAAGAACAAACCTGAATATTCATCAATAGATTCATTGACATTTTAGCGGGTAGTTGAAAATTGAATTTTGCAGCAAACAATTTCTTGATTTTCATTTTCATGTACTTGGTTGATCTGATAGATTACATACGAGTTGCACGTGTTCCTTTTGTGAGTATAGAATGCTGATTTGTTAGGTGGTGCTTGGGATTCCCTGATGATACCACCGTGAGAATTCTTCGTTCGCTTGGTTGTTATGTTGGTGCTGTTTTCAAAGGAAATTCATTAACATTGAAAACAGCGTTGAAAAAATGTAAAAATCATATGGTATTACTACTTAAAAATTGTCTCTTTGCCACAAACAAGTCACCTATCACAAATTCTTATGTAAGCATGCGCTATATGTTCGTGGTCATCGTTTATTGCACGATGGATCATGTCATGTTCATATGTGTGAATTTTCCCGTTTAACATTCGCTTACTGAATTATTTTTGCAATCATCGATAATTCTATATCCACCAAAACCGCTGAGAAAGTAAAGTATCAAAGCGAGTTTGGCCTACATGTATGTATTACTCAAGTTGATTGCTTCTCATTAGAAATAGACTATCATGCGTAATAAAGGAAAATCCTTTGAATCAATGTAATATGCTATAGACTCAGATGAAAATCATCCTGACTATCTCAATCACTCATGCAATGTCACCGAATGATTGCATAAGAATTTGAAGGACGTTTTACCATTTGAGTGTGATAATGAAATACAATGCCATGAGCCATTAATTGAGATGTTGTACGTACGTAGGTGTAGGCCTGTAGTTGAGGTTGTATATCAGATACAGACATGTATTCTGACAGACATGTGACTCTAGGCCTTAATAACAAGTGAAAATCCCGAGTATAATCATCAGTTATATATAGTACGCGTAAAGGCTTGAAGGTGAAAAAATTCGTGTAAGAAATCAAATCTTTATCACAGCATTTTCTATTTCTTTGATTATCTGACGAAAAAGTACTACAGTAGATGTAGATGTGCGCTATATTTGTCGTAAAATCGCAAAAGAATCACTTCATCTCTGTATTCGAAAAGGTATTTCGAACAATATCGAATGGATATGAAAATCGAAAGGTTAATTTTCAAATCTAATGCACAAACTTGAGGGGAATAAGATCTTCTTTGCATTTGTAAAGTAAGTAAGTAAGTAAATTGTATATTTATCAAGTAATTGGAAATTTCACGATACATCAAATAGACACAATAGTATGACAGGAAAATACACATGTTCAATTGGCAATGTCAGGCACAATTTCTACACGAGAATGTGACGTGTGAAAAGGAAAATAAAGAAAATTCATGTCAAGTAACGATGACGATGTGATCATTGATCACAATTTCAGCTACCCCAAGAGCTTCCTCTCCTTATCTCAACATCTTAACTGTGTTAAGATGTATAAGTGAGAAGCTAATCTATCTAAGAAATAAGTGCAGACTATAATTCATTGCTAATGTTAAGGATACAGAGAATCCGCTTATATCAATTCTCATAACATCTCTTGACATTCAATAATTTACAACAATGACAAATATTTGAATAATATATTAGTATTTACTGCGACATTTATGGAAGATAAATACTTTTTCAGTTTAAGCCTTCATGAATTAAAAAAAATCCCTTTTTATCAGATCAGACTGAGTATACAATATATTTTCATGTAAAGGTAATATACGAACATTACTACTTACCACTAATTAGTTGCTACAATATCCACGATTTCGCCGGTTGGCAAAAAATCAGCTCGCATTAGTAAACAAATATCTACCAAATTTCTATTAAATCTGAATAGTGATGTGGAGCTATTAAAATTTTTTAAAGTTAATTATGATCCGCTTCCTTGATTATAATGTTTTGCTCTTTCAGTGGCAGTTTGTGATATGATCCCGCTTAAGAAAATAATCTCATGTTGATAAAGCTGAACTTTCAGTAATGGTAGCCCATCTAATTGGTAATTTAACAAACTAATCCCTCTCCAAATTGACGTGACATGGAGGATTTGTGGAATACTTTTCATTATTCTGTATTTCTATCATGATCAGTCAGATTCGTGTTAATTTCTCCAAAAGTGTAGAAATTTGCATATCTCACAGGTGGTACTGGTCTCGACTCATGTCAATTTAATGAAATCGAAACTGTGTACACATTAGGGATTTAATGAATGCTGAGTTGTTACTATACCTAATATGCCAACATGTACTCTATGGAATGCACTCATGTATCCGACGAAGATCATTTAGCTTTTCTCATTAGTGTCCTTCTTTGTGAGCTTCTGGACCCAATGGGTCTTATATATCGTAATAAACTTGAAACCTGGGTTGAAATTGTGATTAATCTCTGTTATATCGTGAAACTATATCGAAAGATATCTGTGCGTTTCATACAATTAGAGCTACATGTAAATATTTTCAATGTTGCAAACGTGCATGCGGTTTGACCTACATTCGGTTCCGCTGGAAAGGTCCGTGACACAGCTGGAAATAGTATAAGTCATTCAAAATTATTGAAGATGTGTCATTTGTTTGAAAATAATGAGCATTGACATTTCATACATTTTCAATGACAAAACAAAACACATTACACGAATTTTCAAGAATTTAAGCTAGTAGGAAAAACAATTAAATGATAATTAATTAATATTAATTAACAATTTAATAAAAGTAATGTAGAAAATTACCACAGACTGACTCTTGAGTCACATATTAAGTATGTCAAGCGTGAAATAAAAATTGACGATCGCAAATATAAAGTATGCAATGACAGCTTAAATGCAATGACATCAATAAAACGTACTTGCTGAGTTCAACAGCTGAATTTATTGACAGAATTAAAGAAAAACAGTCAGTATTTAATAAGAATAATGTCTTAGTGAGTTTTGACGTGGAATCACTGTTTACCAATATACCTGTAGATGAAGTTATTAACATAGCAGCTAACCTGGTATACAGTAGTAATTCAAACAACAAACCGCGATACGGTAAAGATCTTTTCATAAAACTATGTAAATTCGCTACACAGGGTAGCTTTATGTACAATGATAATATGTATACTCAAACAGATGGAGTTTCGATGGGTTCACCATTGGCACCAACGCTTGCCAATCTCTTCCTAGCAGAATTAGAACAAGGTTGGATGGGAGAACAATTCTCGCCCCTGTTCTACTCCAGATATGTAGATGACTGCATATGTGTATTTGATAACGTAGACAAAATTCACAAATTCCATGAGTACCTAAACAGACAACATCCAAACCTAAAATTCACCACTGAAGTGAGCAACAACAAGTTAACTTTCCTAGATGTATTTATTAACACCGAATATACTTTACAAACTTCCATTTACCGTAAAGTTACGTATACTGGCCTCTTATTAAATTACAATTCCGTTTGCCCTAGGCAATGGAAAGTTGGACTTATTAATGGGATGTTACATCGAGCATATACAATATCAAACTGCTGGGAAATGTTTCATAACGAAGTAAAAAACATGACTAGTATTTTTCAGAAAAACGGCTACCCACGGAGTACAGTAGAAAAAATCGTATGTAGCTTTCTTAACAAAAAGAATACAGTGATTCCCAACGGGCACAATGATACATGTACGAGTACAGCAGATGCACATGTAAACTATACAGTACTACCGCATATTGGTCAACCATCGCTTACATTACGGAATAATTTGATGAAAATATACAAAAGATACGGTATCAACTCTAAGATTGTATTCAACACTATGAAAGTAAAATCATATTTCTCTTTGAAATACAAATCGGGACCTTTGCTGAAGTCTTGTGTGGTCTATGAATTCACATGCTTGGGTGATCCAAGCAACCAATATATAGGCAAAACCAAACGAAGACTCCAGCAAGGGATCGAAGAGCATAGAAGTACAGATACAACAGTTTACAAACATATCAATACATGTAATCATTGTACGTATGATATAAGTAATCAATTTCGCATAAGGTATAAAGGTAACAGTAATTATCATGTAAATGTTGTAGAAGCTTTAATGATAAAAGAGTATCAACCTAAGATCAATCACACTGCAGATTACAACGGTATGTCATACCTCCTAAAGGTTTTTAAATAAACAATTGTTTTTCCTACTAGCTTAAATTCTTGCAAATTCGTGTAATGTGTTTTGTTTTGTCATTGCTTCAGAACGCTAATCAGTCAATTGCACCAGCCGATCGCTGCATCAAGTCTCATACATTTTCAGTTTTGAGAAATCGAATGTGATTGCGTGATATAAAAAAGTGTTTTGTTATGATTCTATTTTCAATCTTCCTAAGTGAAGCAACGCGTTGCTTCACAATTAGGAAGCTGCGCTGCTGTTGGAAAGGGAACAAATGGTGCTCTGTAAATTGCGATTGAAATGTCATCATACCATCAGACATAAAAAAAATACGCAAAGTAAGCAACTGAAACTATTCTGCCGATTCTAATAGATGTTGTGGCAACGATTCAGCTGTTGACGTGTTCCAGGGATATCTCTATAGCGTAACTCATTGTTATTGATACAAAAATGAAGAGATTTATACGCATTTTCTCCGCATTTGACGTGGGTGTTTTACAGTCTGGATGAACATCATCTCAGGTAAATAACGAAGCGATATCATAGCGGAATTTGTCAGACACCGTGTCGTTTTAAGCAATGTGTTTAAAACGTCATCCACTCTGATTTACTCTGTGGTTCGTATAAAGGAAAGAAGTCTGAAGGTGGAATTTGAATGACGCGACTGGAGTCGTATGACTGGAGCCGCGCGAATGGAGTCGTACAACTGTAGTCGCGTCATCGATTTCGACTGACACGACTGTAAACTAGTGCGCAACGATTGCAGCCGCTTTCATTTCGCCATTATTTCATTATATGTGTTATGGAAATGGCGAAACGACGAGCTTTATTGGCTGCTCTCATGGAGGAGGAAGATGAAGAAGAAGCAATGGTTCTCGTTGCAAAGATGAAAAGAGAAGTCGAAGGATCTCAATGTATTCTAATAGAAAGGCATTTGATGAAAGATGAAACAATATTTAGAAAGTTATTTCTCCTGAATATTGACCAATTCAATCTTGTACTACATTATCTCTGATTGAATTGTTCCGGGAAAAGTGGCTCACAATTTCATAACTATAAGAATTATTTCTCTGTAGTATTGTTGGCATTTGTAGATTCAAATTACAAATTTGTGAAGGTCCATATTGGTTCATTTGGAAAAGGATGCGATAGTGATATAATCGAGAAATCGAACACTGAAAAGTTGGTAAAGAATGACGGCTTTTGCCCATCTCCGAGAAAGTTTCCTAATAATCTTGAATTTCCGTATGTATGTGTGGGTGATGAAGCGTTTTAATTGTCACCCCTTATGATGAAACCGTATCCAAGAAACATTGCGCGACTTGACATTTCAAAATCCATTTTCAATTATAGGCTTTCCCGTGCAAGAAGAGTTTCTGAAAGCTCTTTTGTCCTTTTGAGTCAAGTGTTTCGAATATTTTATACACTCACAGCTGTGAATATCGAAGTCACAGATGTAATGATAATGACAACATGTTTTCACAACTTGCTCAGAGATGCGTACATCGAGAAGAATGATGAATGCTACTTTAAAGTCATTTCGGAAAAATCTCCAACTGAGAATTAGATTTCTTAAAGAGCAAGTGGTGGTGATGGAAATTTTGAGGGCTTTGATATCAGGGAGTGTTTTTTATTTTACAACTTCTGAGCAACTTCCATGGCAACTGAAACACTTAATGAGAACTGATTTGGATGCTGAATCATGAAATGCAATTGAAAAACTTTTCTATTTTCAGTTTTTATATTCTAATTCCACTATCTATATAGATAAATATGATGACTGACTTATCATGATATTTAAATTAATATGTGTGAACTTTAACGCTATCAACGAATGGGCTCATGATTTTAACTTCAAAGATAGAAATATTACTAGGCCTACAACTTAGAATTAGCTAGAATTTGAGAATACGCGCAAAATTGGTTTTAAGGAGCAAAAACTGCAAGATCACCTGATACTTTCATGAGTTTCATTACATCAGAAATTTCTCTCCATACATTATCACGTATGTTGATATCCTTGCACTGAGAATTTTTTGCATCACAAGTATGCCTGTCAAGTCACCCGCATTTTGCGGTGACACCGAAATCAAGGGGTTTCTCACGCATATCCGCAATTCGATAATTTTCACTCGCATCAATTATCGACGCTGTCGAAATATCGAATTTATTACATTGACAGTCTTTATGCGCGATAACCCAATGTTAGTCATTCGTTGTGTACAATGTTGGGTCTTGGGTCTTGGGTTCACTCTTGGGTTTTGGGTAGTCTTGGGGGTACCCAAGAATCTTGAGGTGCGGACCCAAGAGCTTGGGTACCCTCCCAAGAGTGAGAACCCAAAAGTAAAGAAATTGACCATGAATGATCAAATGCTTTCTTGGAAAAATTCTGCCTAAGTATGTGACCACATCATGTCATAGCAAGTCATCTACATGCAAGCTTACATGTATGTACATGTAAATATGCAACCTACTTCAACCACACGATTGGTCTTTCTATGACAAAACTGTGCTATCATCAACTTTGATATAGACCTACTGTAAATGTCTATCTGATAGTTTGTTTAATTAGCTTTTTTAAACTATGCTTTGATTACCTATTATGGCTTCCTTGTGAACTTAATCCATTAAGCTAGATGTAATGCATTTTGTGTTAGACAGAATTTTGTATACATCATTTTGCGTAAAATAAAACAAATAATTTATGAAAATATGCAATGCATTAAACCAATACCTGCTGTTAAATTGGCAGCCTAAAACAATTCGTGGATAACTTGCTTCATATAGCCTCTTGCCTTGAAAGTTAAAAACTTCGGCCTATATTGTTTATTCTACTATTAGGCTACATGTATTAGAAATAGAAAGAGAAATAGAATAGAAATAGATATTGGTATCATTTAGTGCAGTGACATTCTTTGATGATTGCTTCTTGCTATTAGTAAAAATATCGTTATATCTACATATGTGCTATTTTCATTTCATACGAGGCCGATGTTATGTGTGTTTCGTTTCTCGATCAGATATGTTGTAAGGAATGTAGCTCAGTCATGCATATTGTTCTAATTAGGAAATTATTAGGCTGTAGACTAAGCAGGGTTGATGATATTAAGCCCAGAGTTAACCTATACCGATAATTCAAACTTTTAGCTGAATATTAATATGGCCTCAATTCTGCAATAACAAAGTCATGTAATAAATAGTAATTAATATGAACATTAGATACATATTAATTGGATAGCAATATGTACAATATGGTATGATTCAAAATATCTTCATGCAATTTTAAATCTCAATCAAAATTCCAAACATGTTCTGGAAATTGTTGCTCCACTTCACCAGAGAAATAGCCACTCTTGGGTCCAATCTTGGGGCCACCCAAGCCCAAGTTTGGACCCAACCTTGGTCGCTGTTGTATTTCTTCAGCAACCACTCAAAGCTGCCATGCCGTTGTCTTTCTGTCATCTTGCCACTTGCTGCTGATTGAAAGTTCTCCAAGCAGTCTTTTAGAGAAGGCAGACATGGAAGAGCGAGAGGGATCTCAGCAAGACTTATTCGTTTCCTCCAAACGTCTATCTTTACATTGGCATCAGACATGAAGCAGCGCATATTCGTTCTGGTTATACGATGACCAGTGTTCGCAATTCGATTGCGAATGCTGGTAGGAGCCTCACCATAGTCAGAACAGCGTCTGAGGTAAACCACTCCTATAGTGGGGAAAACCATCCCTAATTCCTATAAGTTAGCTAGGAATCTAAGAAGACAACATGTTTGGAAAGATTTCTATCGCATTCTCTTAAGCGACTTTCAACATCCGACATGCAGTACGCAAAGTCACACAATGTGTATGCAACAATCCATATTACAAAGCAAATTCTGAACCAAATGTAAATACAGTCGAACCTCTACATAGTGAATTTCAAGGGACCAGATAAAAAATTCATTGTGAGGAGAGTTCACTATAAGGAAGTTTTCTAAAATTTAGTGCAATATTGCTTTTAAAGTAAGCATATAAGTCAAACCAGTCATGCAGAATAATTAAAACTAACACAATTATTTAGAAAACAAATTTATATAGAGATAATTACCAGTAATACTGTATTGTATCACAATGTGGCATAATAAATGATAATGTAAACGCAAAATGCAAAATGTAACTACTATAAAATAATCAGTATTGCATACCCTATAAGCTAAATATGAACGATGGAAACAACTGTCAATACGAATCTGTTCAGTATGTCGCTCGTCAAAAGAAGAAATCATGTTTTCTTTCGACCAAAAGCTTGTTGATCAAGCTGGTCACTTTTCCTTTCAAGGAATTCCCTGATCTGACGCAACAGTCAGTACGCTTGAAAACGCACTTAAAGCGCACATTAACTTGAAACTATTTGCCACATTAACCATTGATTTGTATATAAATTTAGATTGTAGACTCATAGACTTTAGTAACTTAGGAAACTTTGGGATAATAAGAATCATCGAACAACTCGCCCTGAATAATGGTAATGCAGGTACATGGGATGTGTATCAATTACAAAGCATAATTAAAGATCAATACATGGGCCCTTGATGTAAAATATTCATTATGTAGAAGTTGAGACAACAAAGGGACCAAATAATATAATCATTATGAGGAGAGATTCACTTTGTAGAGGTTCACTATACAGAGGTTCGACTGCAGCATAATTAGATATTGAGTTGCATCCTCAGTTGAAAAATGGGAACGGACCTCAAAAACAAACACTAACTTCGATGACTTGTCAGTAGTGTCTTTTAAGTGATCTTTAATGAATGCCAGTCGAAATTTCACTGACTTGCTAATTGCAAATCTCAACACGACAACAATAATGAAACATAATTTTTATATCTGCACGACTTCAGAGAAGTCTATTTATTGCAAGAATTGAATTGAATAAGATTTAGACGTTTCATTTTCAAAATTCATGTCAGTTAATTCACATTAAGGTTATCTTAATTAACACATAATCATTCTGTATATCCATTTTTCTCTTTCATAGGAGAAAGACTACTAACTCGTTTCTATAATAACTTCCGAAATGCTCTTAACTGACTTGGTATTTCACTAGTTTGTACACTCAAGCGGCCTTGAATTATTGGGAATTTCAGGTTCCGCACAACTTAGTTCGGACGGTTGTGCTTTTCAGCACCATCCATGATGGTGGGGGTGCATTTTCTTCAAGTCAGAATTTTGCTGCGCACATCGAAAAATTAAGCGGCTCGACATGCGTTGTTTCGATTTTCATTTTCAGCGCATTTCCAAACTTTTCATTATAGATCGTCGGATTTGGCCTCAAAGAAGGTCTGATCCATGACCTACATTAGAAATGTTGATGGTCTGAATTTCGTCACTTAGTTTTTTAATTATTCAACCAATCATTCAGATGAGAACTCATCAATCCTATTTTTTTTCTTTTCAGATACCAAGGTAAACGACTCGGGGATGTGAGAGGATTCCAGGAAGCTGGTGCAGACACTTCTGACTGAAGATGGAAAGAATAAACATTAATATAGGTTCATTAATATGTCCATGATGTTATATTTATTTCCGTGCTTCGAATCTTTACAATCATTAATCACAAATAAAAGTCCGGAACATGACTTTGTGTTGTTGCTTGCTTGTAAATTATTGGAAGACAATCGCATACAACCTTCGTCGGCACTGCCAGGGAGTTCATGAGACACTTTCGACCAGTAATAGCAGCGTCCCCGGAACTTCTTCAACAAGTGAAACAGTCAGCAGGCGCAACGAATCACATTCTGACAGCTGATGAAATTGTTGAGAAATTCCGCATGTTGGAGAAATTCGATTTTGTACCTATTCATGCCTCTGAAGTGCATCAATATCCTAAACCTTTGCTACGGATCACATGAAATTATTGGTGGCTGTGCTGCCCACAGAATTAGATTAATCTGCGCACGTCTTCAGTTTCCTAGAAAGGAAGGATTGTATGTAGCCTTGATATCGAAATGGCACATCACAGAATTAGACAACTTGCTCCTTCTCGAATGGATAATTCGATACCAAATTACCATACACCTTCCCAGTCATACATACAATTTACCAAGTGTCGGATGTTTCGATGAAAGATGTCCGACACTTAAGTCAATCATTTTTCGTCTGAATCGAGGTTCAGTGAACTTTCACCTATGTTCAAACATCTGGTACAAATTTGCATTACTAACATAACGAGGGTTGAATAATAGAAAGCGAAGTGTCGAACGATATCTTTGTTTTCGATCATCTATGTAATGGATAGAGGATGGTTATGCGATTCTCTGAGATATAGAGAGGGAAATTATTTGATGAATCCCGAGGGCTTTAGCCCGAGTCATATAAAGTATGCCCGACTATTAGGACTATAGATATCCGCGATATAATCTCTCTCTACCAAGATTTTCCCGGGGAACAAATTTGATCAAATATGGATGGGATTCTGAAAAATGATTCTACAACTATGCAATAATCTGATATACATTATTACATAGTAAAAAGCCATTAATTGAAATTCAAAATATAAAATTGAAAATGCATTGCTTGGCCTGCTTTTGAATATATCTATGCTTCGAGCTAAATGAAGTACCTAGTGACATTTTAGTTTCGTAGTTGAAGTTTTACTTACTTGTCTTTACTAACATCAACTTGGCTCACTGCAGAAACTATGCTTGGTGTAGGTGTTGGAGGCTCATCTTTGATAACCATGTGAGTATTTCCGCCGGGAATGATTTCAATGTTGCCATTTGAATGTTGAAGATGAAACTTTAGTGCGATGACACAGCGATGAGCAATTACAGATGGAATACTGTAATGGTCTGTGAACAAATGAATGCCGAACTTTTGTACTGCACCAGTTGAGGAGAATTGGCGTGAGCACTTGGGACAGAAGAAGACGTGTTCACCACACTCAGACGAAAAGACTGAGATTTGTATCTGATCAAGACATTGAGATATCTCCTTAATCTTTGCGAAATTATCGAAATTGGCAAGGATTTCAGGGTCAGTTCGAAGTTGCTGACCATCGAAATGAGCCATCGCCAGTCCGATAAGCTCTTTGATTACGACTGGTTCATTCTTTGTTACTTGTGTTGCATCTGTTGAGGTTGTGCTGCTATGGTCCAATGAAGCTGTTGATAGAACGTCGGTTTCAACAGGAGGAACACTGGATCTTCGGCGATGTAGAGAGAGACTTAATGAGAATGATGTAGAGCGCTCCAGGAGGACTTGCTCCACAAGGATTGACGCCTGTCAAAAAAAGCAGAAACTGTAAGCTTCTTCATATACAACATGTACATGTACATAACGTACGGTCGAGTATTGAGATAGGCAACGCCTTGGGACCACCATCGATCGTTGCACACTTCGGGACTCGGTCAAAAAGATTACTGAACCTATAATATAATCCTTTCTGTTCTCAGTTCCTAGCGTCAATAATCAACCTACATGTTTTATGAGAGTAGACTCAGTCAATTCATTTCTGACATAAATGACAGTTCTGTCATGCTATAGCTGACTGCTCCCTTCCAATGGAGAAAAGTTATTTCTGTTTCGTGAGACAACAGAATTAGATTCATCTTCGCGCGCATCAGTTTCCTAGAAAGGAAGGATTGTATGTAGCCTTGATATCGAAATGGCACATCACAGAATTAGACAACTTGCTCCTCGAATGGATAATTCGTGTATCGCTTGCTGCTATTGGAAATGGTAAACAATAAGCTGTCAGCAGAGGACACCAGGGCCAGTGAGAGATGCGTGCGTGCTGTGATATCACTTCGCACATACCAAAACACACACGCACACTGCTGTCTGTCTAACATTCGATTCAGTTTGTGCGCTATGCAGTGAGGAATGCTGAGAAGAGGATGGTGAAATCATCAAGTGAACTAATTTTCGTACGCCTCCTACTTTTTTTAAAATAATGATCAGAAGGGTCAACATTATGGAGAAAACTTGTGCGCAATGATCTGAATTTTTCGAATCTGAAGGAATTGTGGCAATCGAAACACTTTACTGGAACTCACAGTAATCCGCAAGCGACGCACGACTTTTTTCCTATCGCTGCAAGGTATTGGGAATTCCTTTTCGCCCACTTAATAGGTTCCTCGATGTGCGGCGATTTCGAATAAATCACACTTTTAGCAAACCGAAGCAGATAAACAAAATATTTAATTCTGTAGCATAGAGTAAGTATATATAGGTAGAGTGTCGACTCAAAAAAGTGTCTGTATACAGTGACAATTGTTATATCAAAATACCTAGATTTTTGCGGAGATTAAGTTTCTGTGGTCCAAAACAATATTTGAGCACTTTTTAAAAAGCTAGATTTTTCCAAATTTATATACTACCGACATGAAGGCTCTTTATAAGTAGCATGAAACAAGTTGGATATTTAGTATTCAATAATATAGTTATTCGAATGAATAATTATTCGCTAACAAGCATCATAATTAAGCGGAAATTAAGCTGATGATCTAGGAAATTCTATGCACCACACAATGCAAGTCCCTGTAGATCTTCAAGGAAAAGTTTTGAGATCTCATTGTGCTTTTTAGCTGAGATGTCATGTTTTTAATTCAATTTTAAGCGGCATGATTTTATGATTCACATTTCTTTTAAATCTGAATAGTGATGTGGAGCCATTAACATCTTTTAAAGTTAATTATGATCCCCTTCCTTGATTATAATGTTTTGCTCTTTCAGTGGCAGTTTGTGATATGATCACGCTTCAGAAGACAATCTTATTATAATTAAGCTGAGGTTTTAGTGGTGATAACCCATCGAATTGCTAATTTAACAAACTATATTGCTTCTCCAAATTGACATGACATGGAGGATTTGTGGAATAGTATTCCTTATTCTGTATTGCTATCATGATCAGTCAAATTTGCGTACATTTCTCCAAAAGTGTAAAAACTGCATATCTCACAGGTGGTACTGGGTCTCGACCTGGTCTCGACTCATGTCAATTTAATGAAATCGAAACTGTGTACACATTGGGGATTCAATAAATGCTGAGTTACCACTCTATCTAATATACTTACTCTATGTTCTGTGGTACTGCCATTGACATTCGCTTTTCTATCAGATGCTTGAAAACGTGCCGACGCCGGGAACGTCTTCAAGCAAGTCTCTCCAAATGTCTTCCACTTGTCCAAGAAATCTTCAAGACCGTGTACGTAATCTGATAATTGGTGCACGAGTATTGTCCATGATCTTTCAGGTTGCATAATGTAGTTGACCAGTCAATAGGTAGTAAAAGTAGAGAGATGAGAAAAGGCCTCTCTTTTTGTAGTAGTAGAAATGTGGAGATGAGAAAAGACTCCAGAGGTTCCGATGGGAGAGATACGATACCGATCGGAGGTTATCGGCTGCGATCCGGGGTATGTTGCGATATGAGGGCGTTCCGGTAGGGGGGATGTGGTGGCGAGCTGAGAAGGGTGATCGATGGTGATCCAAGGACGAGTGGCGGACTATCCGAGCGGCAATCTGACTGTTTTTAGCCATTGAGGTGGTCCCGAGAATATGCAACTTTTGGTTTGTTAACTTTCCAAAAATGGTGATATTTTCTCTCATTTGCTATCTTCATGAGCAGTTGAAAATTTCATATCAACAGCTTTTTCTCATTTTTGAATGATTTTGCATTTCATAGAACTTTGGCAATGAATGGTCTGTATTATTCCAAATTAAAATACTGAGATTATCAGTTCTGCTGAAAATTGACTTTTCAATACTTCAAGAGATTGAAATGATTGAAAGGAATTTGTGAAAGAAATGCTGATATGACGACGTTTTTCTTTATGACATTTATTTTGTTGGATACTAAACGTTCCTTTACAAAAAAAGAAATTCCACAATCTGAGAGTCTTCAAATTAGACTATACATGTAAGACTGAAGATGACCAATAGTATATTCAAATGTTTGGTAATATACACAAGACTAGTGCTAACTAGCAGTAGTCTTGTGTATATTTAAGCTGCCACTCATTAATGATGACTGCACATTATTTGATGAAATTAAGCAGAGCAATTGTATTGACAATCAATGATCAATGTAGATACTGCTTGCAAAAGTTAGTGGGACTACAGTAGTTGAAGGGATGTGGCCATTCCGGGAATTTCGATCAATGAGAAAAAGCCCCTGGCTTTCTGCGGACTTAAAAAGTTTTGAAGTTGCCCGACGTTTCCAGGAACTTTAATAGAGCAACTGAAATATTCATGCAATGCTTATGCAAATTATCAAATTTCAAGACAAATTTCAAACTGCTATCTAAGAATAAAATGTTACAAGAAATTTCTTGGAATAATAGAACTGAACATAAAGAGAATACACAGCCTGCCATAAAACATGGCCAAGTATTTTCAAATTCTTTTCTTTCTTGAATTTAGAGACGCTTCCTGTTCGAGTACATTCACGAAATCTTGACTGCCTTTGGACAATGGCCTGAAGTTGTCATTTCAGGCATCACTTTTCAAAAATAATGGTTCTTGAAATTGGTAGGTGCAAATTAGTGAAAACATATACATTTGTAACGGGCTGCCGCCGCTTAACTGTTTTATACACTAAGCATGATTTTATTATGTGAAGAAATGACATTTCTGAAATGCAACTAAAAGGCTTAATGATACGACTTGGCACGCGAAATTGTTTCATGAAATGATAGGACCATAGAGTATATATACGTAGGTAGAGTGTTGACTCAAAGAAGTATCTGGATACAGTGAAAATTTGTATACGAAGATATTCAGTTTTTTGCGGGTAATACGTTCCTACGGTCCAAAAAATTATTTGAGCAATTTTTAAAAAGCTAATTATATTCAAATTATTCCTGCATTTATATTCTACCGAGATGACGCCCCGTTCTAAGTAATATGAAACAAGTTGGATGTCAAAGAAATGAACATTTGTTGATAATCAGCTTAATTTCCGCTTAATTATGATGCTTGTTAGGCTGAAATTTCAAATTTTTAATTCCATTTTCATTGGTGCAATTAATTTTATGACTCACTCAAATCTGAAAATAGTAATGCGGACCCATTTACATCTTTTAACTTAATGGTGATCATTGTCAGTGGTTGATTTATTTTGCTCTTCCAGTGGCAGATTATAGCTTGTGATATGATCACGCTCAAGAAAGTGCTCTTATTGATAAGGCTATGTATTCAAGTAGGCCTAATAGTAACTCATCGGATTGCTAATTCAACAAACTATATTACCTCTCCACACAGGTTGACATGACATGGAGGAGGATTTGTAAAATGCTGTTATTCCTTCTGTCTTGCTGTCACGATCAGTCAAATCCAAAATTTATCTAAAAGTGTAAAAAATTTACATATCTCACATGTGATGATGGGTCTCATTCGAGTTCATTTGATAAAATCGAAGCTGCATACACAAAGGGGATTTAATTAATGCTGAGTTGCTACTCTACGTAATATACTTACTCTATGGATGGGACCTGATGCTTATAGGCCTACTGTTTCCAAACTATAGCATGCATAAATAGCTGCTATTTCATCCAATATAAACAAGCCTATGATGTCATTAAAAGACCCTTGACACTTTGCCAGCGTCCTACTCACCCAGGAAGCGAGCCCACAGTGCAGAGTCTTGCATCTTCATCACTGGGCCACGCCGACAGTACAAGAGGAATGCGGGTGTAGGCAAAAGCAATGGCTAAGATATAGCTAGCTTATTGTCTTATTATTATTGTCAGAATGCAAGCAGCATTCAGTTTGCAGACAGACAGCATGTCAACATCTGACTGCATCAAATAGTTGCCAGTTTTACCTACACCAGGCGAGTGCAGTCGCGGAGTCAAGGGTGCTGATGTCATCTATTGAATGGTTGTAATTCTCTTAACCCATTAATGCGTAGCGTGGACTGTAATTAAATTCACTTGTGACCAAAAAGTTATGCTCCATCTTCTTCCTTTTGATGTTTTACTACTAAAATCAGATTCAGAACAATTTTTTTATTGCGTAGATTCATGTATTTATCACTTTTTTTCATCACATTTATGATATCTATCAGCAAAATAACACCAAAACTATGGATTTTACAAGCGCATTTTCAAAATTGCATCTTAATGCAATTTGTTAAACCTTTGATAGACAAATCAAGTGTTCCAAATCTTAAATGAAAAAAAGTGGTTGACATATTTGTCTTATAAAACTTACAGCATAATTTCAAAGTTGCTAGTCTTTGTCTTACAATAACCCGGGCTATTTACGTAGTAACTTCTACACTACTCCAATCAAGCTCAACTCCATAAAATAAGTTGATTGAATCGTTTCAATCGAACAATGTCTGAAATGCAATCAAACATAAGAGCTATTTTTGATTTCATGAATTGTAAATGTGTTGTTACTTCGGATTGATGGCAAGCTTAATTTCAAAATTGCATAGTGCATATTGTCTACAGCTGTGAACTGATTGATTATTTATAAAATGCCTTAGACTTGCGTGTGTTTACAAAAGTCGAATTCAATATTGTAAAATTGACTATTAAATGTCAATAATATCTTTCTATTCATGCCGCAGTAATAAGCACCATACAACTTTAGAATAAGTATATTGACAAGATGCCTTGAATCAACATATATTTTAAATTGCAAATTAAATTTTAAATTCGCGATGAAATTGTAATTCTTTTTTTGTAAACATTATACGAAGAGAAACCGGATGTTTCATAGATTGTTTTGATATGTACATATGTCACTTACTTAAGTTGGTGATTTTGACCACTAAGTTCTCCCGAAATACAATTGAACGTTGTCGCTGATGCAGAGTCTCAACATAGAGACGACTGACTTTTTTTAATGATAATTAGCTGACGTGAGCTTCCCCGACATCTTTTTCATGATGTAAAGATTTCCGGATTTTTGAATGGTCAACTATCGTCTGTCTCTGATCATTGTTCTCTGTTATCTCATTATCAGTTGATTTTGATAAAATAAAAGTTAGAAATTCAGTTTGTTTCTCCAATTTCAATATGCTCATGAATGAAAAACGTCAAATTTCAACTACTAACAATGTTCTTTCCATGAAATTTCAAATGAAATTACAAATTTCTTCTGAAAGCTTACTGCGCTAGTTAAATCTGTCAAGTAGGTTGACAGATATGACTAATCGCAGAAAGATAAACTTGTATTTCTGTACAATATGATTCGAATGATGTTTTAATACATCTAAATTATCAGAGCGTCACGGTGCAGCTCACTAGGTTGTTCCTGAGTAACCACTCAGATAATGATTAAGTTATTACACAATTTCTCTTTGCAACCATTTCATTTTGGAATGTTTGTTTGTCTATAGAAACATCATCAGTGAAAGCATGCCACAGAAACTTTACTGGCAAAATGAAAATGACAAGAAAGATGACCAAATCGCAATGTATTCAAAGCTCTGTGATAATTAGATTCTATTCAATTTCTTCTAGTTAGATTATTCTTTAAGTCGGATTATACGAAGGACAAGAAATTATGAAGAATAAAGAATCAGTAAAGGAATTCGAGGTATCAATCAACACCGGCTTGCCAGAGACTGACAAAGTAGGCCTAGCAACCGACTGTACCGAGTTATCGTAGGAGATTGACTATTTGGATCAGTGAAATCCAACTTGCAAGTTTCACATCTACACTTTGTGTGAAATAAGCTCTTCAGTTTATGCAAATGAGTGAGTTGTATGGTATTATGCTGATAAATACGTCCCAAACATTATACGCAGCAGAAATACTGTGCGAGAAGAACCTGAAAGGAGAGAGAACGCTGTGAGATTGAATGACAACCAGCTCAATAAGAGAACCTCCTCAAACTCACAGCCATGATATAATTCAAAGACCAAATGTGGCTGCTGAACACTTGAAATATGCACGTGGAATCGATTCAGAAGAAACTGCGGACCGAGTCAACTGGATTTGAAGACAGGTCAGGTTCAATGCTGTAGCCCGTTCACCGGGCCGTGGGCGTCCCTCGAAGATCATCAGGATTTGAAGACACCTGCTGGTAATTCATGCATGAATTCCAAAGCATCGATTTTGAACTTTTTGTGACTTTTTTGAGCAACTCCCATCATGCAATAACATATATTTCTCGAAGATGGATCTAGATGGAATCGAAGAAAGATGCGAAAAGGGTTTCCAAATGCATTTGTAAAATTAAAATAAATCAGGCGATGTAAAGATAATCAAATCCAACGCAAATATTGGTCAACTGTTTTAGTGCAGACATTGATGAAGAAAACTCGCACCTTTCAGAAAATATGCGATTTCTGTCAGCTCGGCAGGACTGTTCCTGCGATGAATAAAGAAAGCACTGTATAGGCGTAATCAATGAGGCTATGAGAATATTTTCCGGTAATTTTTTTTGATCACACTCAGTTTCATTGAACCTTTTGTGAAGTTGTAGCCAACGTAGGCCTAGTTAAGGAAGAGGCCTATATGTATGATAATCATATTGCATCTACAGTGTACTAATGATGATACGGATATGTGAAGCCTATCATTATATAATCAGATTGAATATTGAATGTTATAGATTGAAATATTAGATCTACCAGTACTAGCATGTGCTATTCGATAAATAATTTGATGGCAGTTTTGTTACGGTCAATGCAGATTCCGTCATGCTTCATCCACTATGCATTTTCATGGCTTCTATATGTGTGCAGCATTGACTATCCCGCATCTCAACAGCTTGTGACTGCTGGGAAATACACCAAGAAACAGGAACGTCTACGAAAAAATATTACAACGAGAGAGTGGTGTTGAAAAAAGTGAAAGACACTGAGAAACTTATTATATCGTGTTTACATGGTTTGAAATGTATCGCATGTAATGGACGTGCATGAAGCATGATCTTGATAATTAATTGGTTTGAAGATAAGTTCTAGTGATTTTTAATAAAACATATTTCGAAATTTATCCAATAATGGCATTTGTCGCCGTCTTTTCATTGATTTAGATTTAAAATATTGATGCATCTTTACACTGAAAAGTTGAAATTGGAAAATTATAAAAATGCCTCCATCTGAAATAAGTATAGGTGCTTGCATAATCAGAAGCTTCATAAAAGGGTTCTATAAAGAATTCCTTCGAAACTGCTTATATTCATCTTTTTTGAAACCGTCTGTAGTCGGAAAAATTCCATTTTAGAAATATTTTGTCGTCTGGTCACTCGACATTATAGTGTAATTCTAATTCAGCAATGTCAGTTTCATTCAACATACAAGTTGTAACAAACAACATTGTTGTAGACAAGCAAAGTGACTGATCAGTTGATACTTTCATATCTAAATTGAATTCTACAACATTGTCTGGTTAACAAAAGATCAATTTTGTTAAGAAAGCTTAAATGTGATAATGATCTTCCTTTACAAAAATACCTCCTAGGAGACACTTTAAATAACAAAGTATTAGGTGTGGCGAAAAAAATTACAATGTACATCAGATGGAAGCCTTGTGTACATTCAGTCACTGTATGAAATAGTTGTCATTTTTTGCGTAAAAGCAAAGCCTCCTTTATTCGTGATGCATGATCTACCTCACATGATTTTAATTGCTATCTCTTAAATACTTGAAATTATCTGTATATTTTGGGAATATTCAGATAAAGGAGATGTCAGAGATCAAAATTTTAGCCTGATTTATTAGTTGGAAGCATGGCATTTAAAGAAATGTCGTCAGCCACATTACACATTATAAAATGACATTCATTCCGCTCAATTTTCTTACGCTAGTTTTCTTGATTTTTTTCAACACTATGCGTTGAAACGGAATCTTCATATCTATGCTATTTGTCTGAAACTGAAGCAATCTAAAACAGCTGTTGGTTATAATTATCTCTGATCATTAATACTTTGATGATCAACATTTAATCGGGTATATCATTTGAGCAATGTGAGCATCAATCCATCATCTGAGTTTCGCAATATTGGTGTTCTTTTCACATCAGATCTCAAAGTTTCCTTCCATTGCAACGATGTAGCCTCAAAGGGACTGTCTCGAGCTTATTTGGTCTTGCGTTGTTTTCGACTAATCAATCATCTCATGAAGGCATATATTACATATGTTCGACCATTAGTCGAATATTGTTCTCAGGTATGGAGTCCTTATCGCATTAAGGATATTAAAGTGGTCGAAAAGGTACAAAAATACTACACCAAAAATGTATGTCGACGAGCCAACTTGACTTTCTCTGATTATAAATCCCGCCTTTCTATACTAGGCATTGAATCTCTTGAGGCGAGAAGGATCTTTTTGGACTTAGTATTGGTATATAAAATGATCAATAACGAGGTCGACTTGCCCCTCGATAATTTCTTCCAGTTCTCCGACAGCATCACACGAGGACATTCTTGTAAACTGAAAGCGCTCGGAACTCCACATTATGACTGCAGACGTTATTTTTTCAGTCACCAAATAGCGGCGATTTGGAACAGTCTACCGGACACCGTGGTTAAGGCGGAATCAATTTCGATTTTTAAAAAGAGACTTCGAGAGTACGATTATTCATCGCATTGTAAAGTATTCAAATAATGTTTTTTTTGTTGGTTCGGGTTACGCGTAAGTGTTGCTCTAGCAACCTGTGTCATTCCATACAATAAAAAATTCATTCATTCATTTATTATCTTGCAGAACGCAAAGTTAGTTAAGGTATAAATATCATCTGATGCATTTGCGAATAGTTTAACAAAAAGTAATAAAAATGCCTCCTATGAGGTCTTGAACCTTCTTTGAGGCACTCTGTCAAATTATCATTAAACTCTGAAAGTCATTGGCTGTTCAATCGTCATGCAAATAGCTTAAACACCTTGCCAGAAAATAAAGTCTAAATTTGAAATCACCATAAATCATTCCAATCCAAACTTTACCAATTACCAATCCTGACAAACATTGAAAATTAACAAATGTATTTTGTGACAATTTCAAAAGTAAGCATTCATTATTTTTTTTGGACAGAGAGGACACAGTCTGAACACAACCGCAATATCAACCACAAGCAGGGCATTCGAACGAACGAACGGTATTCTGATCAATTTTCAGATCCGATGATCGGAACGAACGGATTTTTTTACTTGATTTAACGTGATTTAACGATATACTTACTAATTCTATTTCTCTAAGGTACCAAATCTTGTTTAAATTGCACTTTCGAGAAATGTTTAAATGCAAGCCGATTTTGCCGTCAAATTCACTGAGTGCATGCATCGTCTTTTTTGCCAAGTAGCGCACTGATTCGTCCATGAGTTTTACCTTATGCATTGTGAATAGTCACGAAATCTCACGTGACTTGTGCCGCCTGAGCCATAGTCGAAGGCTGTGAACTCAAGCTGTTGGCTACTTACAGATCGGCAGTTGCCATCGTTAACAATGTAGTCTGTTTACCCCAGCTGAGTTTGTGCTGAATCGATGACAATATCTCCCCAGTGATTAGGAATACCATACCCAGCATTGATGACCTGTCTACACGGGAGCGAAAAGCGACATGAGCTTCGATGCTGCTGTTGCGTCGGTCAATGAGAAGACCATGGATGCATACGCGGTTCTTATGAGTAGTAGCCACCATGAAACAGAGCCCACAAAGAGCATCAAAAGTGTCCTTTCGTCGTACTTTGACGGACCAAATACAAGGTGTTTCAAAAGTAGGCTAACAGTAGAAATTGGCCTTGAAAAGCTATGTCTTAATGCTATAGATTAATAAGCTATGTCATAATAATCTTTTTCACGATGCCACAGATAGCTAATATGCCTTGTATTCGTAAGGGGCAAAAATTCAATACTCTTTGACATCGCGTAAATCATATTAAAATATCTCATGATCTCCAGTGTTTTCATGCCTACATATTTCACTACAACCCAATTTGAATCTATACCGATCATGAGAAGTCGAATAACTATCCAACATCTATCAAAAAAAAATTATTAGGAAACCATGTAAACAAGATAGTAGTTGTTTCAGTGTTACTGCGGAGAAGGAAGAACAGCTGACATTCGAATGTCCTCCGCGCCCCTCAGCCTGGTGCACGAAGACGCTGTCGTCAACACAAGACAGGGAGGCGAAGAAGGAAGAGCAGCTGACATCCAAATGTCCTTCACCTTTGTTAATTCCAGCCTCCTCTTAGATCATCGTCAGAAGCTTCTGACGATGGCCTAGAGGAGGCTGAAATTAATAAAGGTATTAACATTAAAACAACTACCATTTTGTTTGCTTGGTTTCCTAACAAAAAAATGAACAAATGAATAACCAAGGCCTATTCAACATATCAAAAAAATAATCAACTTAAAGTTGCAAAAATTCACGAACGCAAATGCTCAAAATGTCCACCATGGACATCGGCACATTCTTGTAGTCTTTCGGCCACACTGTGGCACACAGTTCTGCATAAGTTCCTGTCATCACTGATCTCTTGACAGGCATCTGTGATGTAGGAGCGGAGTTGAGAAAGTGTGTGAGGTTTTCGTCCGTACACTTTCTCCTTTACAACGCCCCAAAAGAAAAAGTCCATCGGAGTTAGATCGGGAGAGCGAGGAGGCCAAAGGATGCTACCACATCTCCCGATCCACTTTCCTGGAAAAGTGTCATTCAGATAGCTTCTGACACTCACTGCAAAATGCGCTGGTGCACCATCCTGCTGAAAGTACAGCTCATTGAAGTTGTTCAATGACTGCATCTCAGGAATCGCAAAGGATTGGAGCATTTGAAGGTACACCTCAGCCGTCACAGTTCTTTCAAAAAATACTGGCCCAATCACACCGTTGCTTGACATACCGGCCCAGACGGTTAAGCCAGGCTGGTTCAGCTCATTTGTTGATACCATGTGCGGATTTTCAGGGAACCAGTAGACACAGTTATGTCTATTTACGTGACCTGATAGTTTGAAACTGGCTTCGTCAGACCAAACTATCTTGTCAAGCAAATCTGGGTTCTCCCGAATTTCCGACAACATGAGCACAGCAAACTGCAAGCGTCGTTCAGCATCATCCGGTAGAAGGTGCTGCAACAGTCTGGGTCGGTATGGTTTCAACTCAACTTTCCTCATCAGTCTCCAAGTAGAGCTTAGAGAAATGTCCAACTCCAATGAGACTCTTCTTGTTGACTTCTTCGGACTTTGAACAAATGTTTGGGCCACTAGCTCCTCGTTCGATGTTATTGAAACTGATCGAAGGCGTCCTGACTTCGGTGCATTCTCTACCGAACCGGTCTTTTCAAATTTATCTCGAATGCGATAAATAGCAAATCTTGATGGAGGATTGCTGTGAAAGGCATCTCTCCATTCCATTCGCACCTTTTCAGCATTCTTGTTTTTCCAAAAGGATTTCAAAATCCATTTTCTCTGATCATCTTTTAGATGACCTGACATGACAGAAGCAGCAAATTCAAAAAAGCTTCAAGCTTGTTTAATTCACTTCAAGTCAAACTAACAGTGTTTGATTCAAATCAAATTAATTGAACATATCCTTGTACGTAATGTCAGATTGGTGCTATATCTTGTCCATGATAGATTTCAAAATTCCTTTGCCAATGGAATGCTACTGCATAGACTTCTAAATGATAATAGCAATTACTTCGAAGTCTATGGCTCATGTTGGACTGATCATGGATATCCATCGACTGATTCAGGTGTAAATCGCCAATAGAACGGTCAACATAGATTTCCTAGGGCAAAATCAACTGTTAGCCTACTTTTGAAACACCTTGTATAATATTGAAGGACAAAGTGGAATCTCACCAATATCAGTGCAAACTTTTTTGCAAAAAAAATTTCGTTGAAGTTTTGCTCAATTAAGTTCAATCCTCTATTGTTAAATCTAAGTAAAAAAAGTTTATGTAGATATTCTAGATTGTATATATTACGAGACCTTTCGATCAGAATTCCTTGCCATCATCAGGTTAGACACCCCAGTGGGCTGCCACTGCACTTGCACGTAGGTACCTATCAGTCAGTAACAATTTCCATTAAAGTGTAGATTTCATGGTGTGAAGAATTTGAATAGACATATTCTTGGATGACTACAAATTACTGTGCCTTTGTGTTTGAAAATTTTCGGATTTTTTGGCATGATGATAGGATCCTGACCGAAAGGACACGTCTTGTCTGACCACTACATTTCAACAATTCGTTTTAAGCTGTTTTTCAGTTTGTTTTAATAAATTTTGTTTGACTACTGTAAAGCGTTCTTCGTTATTGAATGGTGCAATGATTTCCATCTAATCAATTCATGCACATCTCGTTGCATGCCGTACTATGGACTGTGGATGTACGTGTAAGTACCAGACTAGGGTATGGTAGCTTACATAGGCTACACATCTTGGCTACTGAATGGTAGCCTCGACTCATTCGTTCACTTTTTCCTATTTTTATCCTGGTGATTTTATTGATTGTTACTTATAGTGAATACCACATGTAATACAAAAATCCATCAGACATCAGTTGGCCTACGGATAAATCTCGAAATCTCGATATTAATATTTCTTTTCAATTAAAGAATTCAACATTGCCTACCTGAAGATAAACGTGACGACCAAATGAAGTTCTATCGTTATAGCCTGTAATAATCACAGGCCATTTTCTGACCCTACCGTATATTCATACGATCGACAGATGACACTGGCTTATGAATCTTCAATGATGAAGACTCTCATACATGTAGTACACGCCTTACACACAAACTCACAAAATACTCGCATGAACACATAATATACATGTACATGCAGTGTCCATTCCATACACACAATTCAGAATCATCCGCATGATTTTCATGATGCATTTCCATGATTGCATCACTTAACAATTGTGTGCACTGCAGTGACAATGTAATTGATTAGTGACCGAGTTAAATTTTGTACAGGTTCTTCCTAACCCATAATATAATCTACTGTTCTGATTTCTATGTTATAATGTCAAAAATCAAAAATCTACAATTAGATGATGTGAGGTGCTTTTTATGAGGTGCTCTGTATCAGGCGCTTTTAATATAAATATTAAAAAAATGAGAGAAGTTTTCCAATCATTAATAGGTAGAAATATTCAACATGATACTACAATGCTTTGGTGTCAATAGCTACGTGTTTATTTGAAAAATATAATCCTTCAAATTTAGCAATGCTTTAATCACCGCAGTTATTGGAACGACATAAGAAGAGTCTCCTCTGTTTTAGGATTCCCCCAGATGCACAAGTCTCCTTAGAGACCCACCATATATTCAAAGTGTCGTGTCAGTGGGCATGAAGCTCTGATGAATTCCTAACAGAACTTAGTTGAGCCAATAAACATCGCACTGTTGCATTTCTTAAGCACGCATCGCTGCAAAGATAGAAGAGACACTCCAAAGATATGTTGGGGACAGGTGCTATCATCTCATCCATAATAGGGATTTCAATTATACTTGAAGTTCAGACAACATCTCAGAAGAATATCGCTAAACACAAGAGAGCGTTTCAGGATTCAACTGCATGGAGTGGAACTCCAGAGAAAGCAGTAAACGGCATTATCAAACAACATCAATATAATGACAGAGACTGCAGCGAAACCAATGAGTATCAAAAACATTTCTGGGCTGTCGATCTTGGCAAGAACTATGCAATCGGGAATGTCACCATCTGGAATCGCAAGGATTGTTGCGGTAATCGGCTTAATGGTTTTCAAGTGTATGTCAGTTCGGTTTCCGCTGCCACATGGAGCAAAGGGTTAGCTGACCAATCACATTGCTACACTCAAGATGAAGATACTTTTAGATTGCATGTAATAAATTTATCTTGTCGAGGGCTGAAGGGACGATATCTGACCATTCGTAAGAAAACTTTTTCCAGTTTGACCCTTTGCGAAGTTCAAGTGTACGAATACGGTAAGTGTGCCCAGCTTCATAAGTTAGCAAATTGTAAAGGGACAAGGTAAATGTGAGTTTATTACAGCCTATTTTACCTCGCATGCGGCAAGGTGTCGATCTCTATTGTCTATGGTAAAAATTTCCATTCTTACTGAGTAAGTAGGTCTGTCAGCCGATATTTCACCTGCACTGTAAACTTTAGGGCACGAAATTTTGCATGAATTAGGCACGAAATTTAGGCATCAATTCTAACCAACACAAGGCACGAGTAGGCACGAAGTTCATAGTGCCGAGTTCTTACCAATTGATTTTTCCTTTGATTTCATTGGATAAGCAAATATTTGGTTTGGTGCCTATTAGTGCCTAGTGGTGCCTCGAGGCACTAGAAAGGCGCTAACTGGCACGAAATTTCGGCTTCGTGCCTAAGTTAGTGCCCTACAGTTTACAGTGTGCCATTTTTCTGTGAACTATACATTCGTTTATACACTGTATATCTCCAATTGCCAATTAGACAGCCTAAATTGCATAATGAATTACATGTACATGCAAATGTTAACGTAAAATATGGAAATATGAAGTTTTGATGCGAATTTTCAGATATGAAACCCACAGAATAATGCAAAATGCATATCACCATTTGAAAGATTACATGCTGAATGTATCATAACCTAGTCTTTACAGCGAATAAGTCATTAGAACGAGACATTTGTAAGGATAGAAAAATGCAATAATGCATCAAAAGACATTATTTACGTTCAAATTTCAAGTTGCTGTTTATCTACTAAAATTAACGTATAATACTGTACTTATACCACCATATAGATATTCTTGAGTAAAAGTTTCCAGAAATACTTGAAGAGTCAAAAAAATACATAGATTCATGAAAATAAAAAAATTAGAAATTCAAATTATAAATTAAGAGTTTTGGTTTGAAGGTTTTCGAATCATACAAAATAGACAACACTACCATTTGAAAAAGGAGACTCGAAATATGTTGTAATTCTGCTGTATCTTTGTGCCCTCACCGGGCCTACGACGCTAAAAATCTCCCGGTCCTGCACCGGACCTGCTTTCCGGTCAACAGGTCTATTATCTGGTGATGCCTGACCGTCTCCTGGATGTCGTTCTAACTGCGCGATTTATAGTTTTGCAAATTCTTGGCAGATGGTAGTGATAAACGATATAAACGGACTTAAAATAATTAATTAAAATCGGACGATTAAAAATAATAATGAAATTAGTGGAGACCCGCGAAGCCTCGAGTTCGGTTGGTGAATTGCGTCATTAATTACTCTATAGTGTGACGCATGCTGCTCACATCAGGACTTCGGAGTCGGTCGACCTTTCTGACCGATTCTGATATACTTCACAATTAACTAGCTGATTTATCGCAGAATTGTAAATGACCCATTAGCAGGTTTGTGAGTTTCCATATTGCGGGACAATAATACATGCTTTTCAGACTGTTTTTTGTCAGGATACTTTGGCCAACACACGGCTTTCTAAAACAGTGAATTATAATTCATATGCTAAAACATGAGCTCTTGTAGGCCATGCCTTATACTCAAACGTGGTAGGCCATGACGCAAGGAAGCAAAACTCAAGCAGGATATCTAATAATTAAGTCTCGTTTCATTTTGCTAATGCATGCATATCATCCTTTTTTGGTGAAGTGAATTTGAATCTTTCAAATGCAAACATGTGGTCGCTTGAGGGTAAACTTTAACCGTTCACATTAATGCATGGACTTTCTCAGCATAGCGCTATACACATGCTTTAAGACATTCATGTGGGCAGTGGCAATCACTGATGTTTCAAAAGCAAGAGTATAGCAACTTAAAAATTCCCATTAAACAACGCATTATATATATTGAGCTTTCAAAAGTGTTTCCTTGCAAATACGAGGAAGTTTTACGCTGTGCACACACAGAGTTGCATACACAGGGACTATTGTTTGTCAGGACACTTTGGCTCAACACATGGTTTACTGAAACAGTGAATTATACTCACCATGTCTTAAGCCGACCATGCTTTATACTCAAACATAGTAGGCCATGACGTAGGGAAGCAAAACTCAAGCAGGATACCTGATAAATAAGAAAACATCGCTTTATGACATCCGATCTTTCGACATTGTTCCTAAAACTTCTATTAACGAGGACCCTGAAATGGCCAATACTGAGTTGGCCAATACTCGGAGAGGGTCATTCAACTTATCAAACCATAGTCTATCACGAAATGTAAACACAAATATAGGCTTATGCTGTTCGTACATATTTCTCACCACAGGATATTGCGTCAGCATACTCCATTTCTTTGAATGCTTCGTGTAAAAGATCATTTGCCCCTTCTTGATTGAATCCTCAACCAGTTTTAGAAGATGTGTCGTAACCTCATGCTGTTTGGACAATCTGGTGGAAGTGAGATGTTCGAGGGAGTAGACCTGGTTGATTTCATCTCTCTTTTTGCGAATTGTCCATATAGAATTTCTCAATATCTCCATTTTCAGCAACGCCAGCTTTCTAGTTAACGCTGTTGATTCATGCACAGTATATGGCAAGATAGTCGGAAGAACTTCATAGCTAGGTTGACCATTCTCTTTCCGGATACACGCACCCGCTCATCACGTGGTACGGTTGATATAAAATTGATAGCAGCACACGGGAGGAAATTTGATATAACCATTTTTCAAAATAATTGAACAATCCCTTTTTTTCTTGATTCTTGTAAATATATTCAGGTAAATTGACATGTACATAACGTTTCGGTCGTCTTGACCTTTACCAAGGGTTACACCAATGCGAAAAGACTTTAGGTATAGAAATTGTTACTTTCTGTAACAATTTCGACTGTAATTGCAGTATTTTCGATGTTGTTGTGAGAGCATCAGTTGAGTTATCTACTGAAATGAAAGTTGATTTGTTGAAAATATGACTCATACACGTCAATGAAAATGATTGCAGGATTTCAATATGACTCATATTACAAATGCAAACAGGTGGGTGGAATAAGATGTCTAGGCCCTGGACCGTCGAAGAAGTGATCGATCTATACTAAAATTGAGATGAGTGGAAGATCTTACATATCCTTGGAAATTAAGTCTCGTTTCATTTTGCCAATGCATGCATATCATCCTTTTTTGGTGAAGTGAATTTGAATCTTTCAAATGCAAGCAGGTGATTTTGACTTCCGGTTCTGAAGCGCGAAAGATCGGGTATCATTAAACCGGGATGACCGTGGACTTTTGATCTGGATTAAAGAGACGGGTCTTCTCCAGATGGCGAGGTTTCTTCATTTTCGCTGTCCGGATTTGTCGTTGACCAATTGAAAGAAGTCCGATAAATGTGCAGTAAACTTATGTTTTTGAACTTGCTTTCTACATTTCAGTTGAACCAGAAATAACAACAACACTGCCGACAACTTCAATTGAACCAGAAATAACAACAACACTGCCGACATTGATGCGATTTCTGCCATTGACCTCAAATGACGTGTCACGAAGTAAACCAGTAGACATTTCCGATCTCACTGCTGGATCAGAAGGCAACATCAACGATGGGTTTATTGGTAGGAGCAGTTGCGCGACAGTGGGAACATCTTCTCCAGGTCATGTCTTGGCAATTACCATTGACCTTCTGAAGACCTATAGAATCAAGTTTATCAATCTTTGGACAAATGTTGGTAAGTCTGTGACCTACATAGTGCAATACATTTCAATCTAGAAGACAGTATATGGAGTCAGGTTTTCATATCATAGAATTGATATTCAACGAAATTATCTCTCGGAGATTTTCAATTCAGCAGACATAAGTCCTCATTTGAAGAATCCGCGATATTGAATCAAATGGCGTCATCACCCAAGAACGTAGTATTAACTGTCAAGCCAAACTACTGAAGCAATATATCAATAATTCAAAGGCAGCATTATATTTTAATCTATTTCTAGTTCAGTTTCGCTCATGGACTGAACTTTTGACTTGAATTTTTATTTATTTAGATGTAGGAGACGTATTTAAAATAGAACGATAAAAAATACATTTGAAAGAAGAACGACCGATGATCAGAGTAGAACAATGTATCTGTGCCCCTTTGTTGAAAAGTTGATCTACTGGTTATTGAAACACCATGTATTAGTCAATGCGTTCTGCAGCTTGCGTTTTGCACCTTTTTTTCATATGCTGTTGAAATATTCTAGATTTTGTCCACAGTTAAGTCAAGTAAATGACATTTATTCAAAAGTGTATTTGAAAAGTTTTGAACATTTTTAAAGCATCATTTGATGGATTTGGCTATTTTAACTTTATTTGAAGTGAAATAGATCGATAACATGACTTTATATCAATAACCTTCAGTATATATATATATATTCGTATGAAAAGGTACATAAAAAGCGGGCCTCCAACGCCTTCAAAAGTTGCAACTTTGAAGGTATGACTGTAGCTGTGGATTTTCAGTTTCAGAAAGATGACATGGAGGCTTCAGAATAGGACATTGGATCAAAACGTGGTGGGCAGTTTGAAATTTGGCACCACAGGCACATTTGCTTGAGGAATTGATTGTCCATCGGAACATATCCGAGGCGAAACGGCCTGAACCACTGCGGAGTCTGTTAACACTAGAAGGACCAAAGCGGTCAAAATTGACCGGCCTAACTTAAGTAGTTAATTAAACTATTTTCATCCATTCAATTATAAATATTCATTTATATTGTTACATCAGTTATTATTTTAGTCATTACCCATAATGTCCGATGTCATAATATCACATCTAAGCCTGTGTTGCATAATATGAGATGTATGCTATCATCATGTATGATGATGTGATTACAAGAAATTGAAAAATAGTGATAGTTTGATGATTAGAAAGATTCTATCAAAGTTGACTACCACAGAAATTAGGTAGTTTACATGAAAACTTTCTTTTGAACATCCAATCGACTTGTACAGAATTGGCTAAAAAATGGAACAATATAAACTGCTTCACTTCAGTAGCAATGAAACATGTAGCAACTGCCTCTTTTTTTACCATTCCGCATCATGTTACGGATTCATTTTCTCCGCCAAGGCCAACATTCTCGCGACTCTTGAATCGACTGCAATGTGTTTGCGGTAGGCACACTTCTGCTTTGTCTCTGTTTGCACATTTTCTTGAAATACAAGTATAGTATGTGCTGTCGCTGTGATCAATCGTATGTAGCTGCAATTCGAAATAGTATCGATGATTTTATTCCCGCCATATCAATGAGGTTGAAAAACACCGCCATTGACAAACGCCGACTACCAGCTTTGAGTGAGTGGTATCTCGACATCTGGTCGAAAACAACAACTCCACATTTTGCAGTGTTGTAACGTAATCGTTTCAGGAATCCTTTTTGGATGCTAATCAAATTCTTAATGAACACACGACGCTGGATCCGATCATTGCCGAAAGTTTTCCCTACAGGCACTTGTTCATGTTCGAAATCACACGAACAAATATCCATTTAGTCATTGAACGTGATGCTACAGAAGTTCAATTGTTTCATGATCACTTTTACTGTCACTGTCAGAGTAGTCCGCATGCTAGTCACTATTTTGCATGTCTTCGTTGTCGATAGAATCATTCCAATCGATTATTTGCAACTCAGTCAGTATCTGATTAGCAATTAGCCTTCTTGGCCACTCATTGCTTCGATCACCTTTAGCCATGCGGTTGCTAATGAAACAGTCATGATATCTACAGTCACTGACTAATGAATTCCATGACCATATTCATCATCTCCTCTCCATGGTTCTTGGTTGCTTGTTGTAGACATCAATCGATGTTGATTGCTGGTATACCAAAGGAATTTGTGCAAAGTTGAAGAAGGGAAATGATATTCACTACGTGTTTCTGCATATCGAATTTTCATGAAATTGTGAATATGAGGGATTTTAGGAAATGAATCTCTATGGTTCAGCTGTAACAAAATAGAAGTCGAAGGCATAAATTATCGTAGCCCATGATGGACCTTTCCATGTAAAAATCATTACTCATGCGATACATTTCACTCACTTTTGAGCAAGTACTCACAATGCAGCAATCTGGTTTGAGATTACAAGCTTAAATTCCAATCTCTATTCGAAAATTGAATTCAAAGTACAAAAACTCTAAGCGATATTAATAAGACGGTCATTTTTGACCGGTCCGGTCCTTGTAGGTATACACACATAAAACAAAGAAAGTAACAGGTCCAATCAAATTTTGATGCGCCTAATATGAAACCACTGCATATTCAAGAAAAGTCAAGACAAACTAAGTCGGAATATCGAATTTCATAGAAGCTATAACACTTCGTAGTTTAGCAGCGGTCGAAAATGACCGGTTAGTACTTCTAGTGTTAAGGTGGACCCACTGCTTCGACATAGGCCGGAGCCAGGAGGACGCTTGGACCAAATATCAAAGTAGTCACGCAAGCCCTGTGGAACAGTGAGCTTATCCTTAGGCAGGTTGCCGGCGAGGTTTCGGAGAGGATGTCGAGAACGGAGAATCTGGAGAAGCTATGATCGATGATACCCTTCCATATCAAGGAAGAGGCTGTCACCTGTTCTGCGACCAACCATACAGCAGCATTTCGCTTGTACACAGCCCTTTCTCGAAGGATTTTCATTATAAGATTTTCGAAGGGTTTTTATTTAGCCGGAGCTGGAACCAGGGCTAGGACCTGGCCTTGCCCGAGCTCGCAGTGACTCTAAAATGTCAGGCCCAGGCCTGGACCAGCCCGGATGATATAATTGATGGTTTTGCGCACTTTGCCATCATTAATGAATGGCCTTGTGAAAGATTCTGAAAGAGCTGAACCCTCAAATTCGGATCAACTCTTTACTCCCCTGGGGGGGGGGATGTTGTGAAAGATCGTTATGATATCTGCTGCTATATGATATCAACCAAATGTAACATAGCGATGAAGTGACATGACAAATATCAGACGAGGCCGTAGGCCGAGGATGATATTCAGGTCATGTCGCTGAAGCGCTATGGTACATTTGGTATGTCCTGTAGCTACAAACAATGCTTTCTATGTAGTTGCCTGAAATTATTGATATCTTGGAAAGCAAGTTATTGTTCACTCAATATTATGAACTAGGGAGGCTGATCATAGATATCCTTGCCGTTTTATCAGTTCATTTCTTGAAAGTCATCTTTATGGTATCATTTTTGAAATTACAAATTTGTTCCAATTTTGAATTGATATTTTGTTGATCATAATTTCTGTAGTATTGCAACCGGTAGCGACTGAAATATGGCGACTAGCTCACGTTTTCGAGATGATTCCCAAGAAAGTGACAGATTGTTGATTAATTCAGTATCAGAACACACAGAAAAAGCACGAAATGCTCAATCAAAATTTTCAATGAATTCCTACAATTGAAAAACATTGACCTTAATGACATCATAAGTGACAGTGACATGTTAGATGAAGTCTTATCAAGGTTCTTTTCATCAGTGTTGCAAACAAATGGAAATGACTACAAAAAGAACTCATTTTTGTCGTTGAAAAATGGAATTCGACGATCATTGAAGCGTTCTTTTGGGATAGACATTTCTGACAAGATCATTTTTAAGCGATCTTCTGACATGTATAGAGCAAAACTCAAAGACATAAGACAAAACGGACGTGGAAACACAGTACACAAGCCTGCAATTCAGCCTCAGGATTTAGCAAAGTGCTACGAATCTTTGGATCTTCGTAAGGCCAAAGACTTGCAGCGAAAAGTTTTTTTGGACATCATCGTATACTTCGGTAGGCGGGGTCGCGATGAGCTTCGGTGCATGACATTTAGTATGCTTAAAGAAGAAAATTCAACCGATTCAAAATGGTTCAGCATTGTTCCTCTGTTTGATAAAAATCACAGAGAAGACGAAGAGCAATCTGATTTTGATGGTGGTGTCATTCCAATGATTCCAGATTCTAAACACTGTCCATTTACATCATTGAAAAAGTATATATCGAAAAGAAATTTGAATATCGATGCTTTTTGGCAGCGTCCAAAGGATCATGTAAATGATCAAATGCCAATTTGGTATGATGCCGTGCCTGTAGGGAAGTGTCGATTAAACGCAATGATGAAAGACATAAGCGTAGACTACAATTTATCAAAAGTGTACACGAATCACAGCGGTCGGGCAACAACTGTTCAAACGCTAAAAAGATCTGGATATTCTGATCGTGAGGTGATGAGCGTTACAAAGCATAAATCAGCTCAATCATTAATATCCTATGATTCGATTGACAGCGATAGGAAAATATCAATGGGCATGAATATAGCCAAAAAATGTTTTCATATTCGTGCTGGAACCTCAGTGTCATTTAGTGAACAAATTCAATCAGACATTCTAGATGGTGTTGAGGATGATGACATCCCAGATGAAAATCCGTTCAAAAAATTGAAAATTTGTACCTCCTGGGGAAAAATTGAAATTGACTTATGACTTTTGAACACCATGATGTTACGCTATATTCTTCAATGTTTGTATTGTTTGAGTACATATTTCTATACAACATATAATTGTTTTATGAAGCATCACAACGGGAAGTACAATTGATTAACAGCTGATTGATTTTTAAAATTACTAAAAGTCCTTTTCTATTATGAAATAACTAAGTTAATGGATAGATCTAATGGAAATAGTAATGTACAAAAAGTGAGGTACAAAAAGTAATATCGTATACATCGACATATTTTTACAGATATATGTATTCATGATATTGTCTATTCTGCTATCGATATCAAAACGATGCCATAGATTTTCTTTGATCACACATCACAAATGTCATAAATAGGAAATACATTAGGAGCATAGACAAGCTATAGGACATTGCTATATATCTGTTACTTCATATCTATGTTGTTAAGGCAGTGTATAGATATAGCAGCAGATAGCCGATATACATGTACAGGTAGAATTTTGAAATTTGTACGCATAAATGAAGCTAAACTGAGAGGAAGACAAGAGGTGTTTCCATCGAATTATAAAAGAGGACGAAAGAAGAGGATCTGATCTATAATTTTCAATTTTGTCATAAATGGATCGACTGTGTTATTTGAGGTCAATCGCCCTAAAATCTTCTGAAAAGCCGATTATTGATTGCATGATTGTATGCTGCATGGCCTATGTACCATCTGTAATAAAATGCATTACTGTTGAGCAGGAAGGTGAAATTTTAAGCATGTAATAAGCAGAAAATTGTCTTTTGATTTGAAAAGTATTGTGCATGTGGCTGTTAGACTTCACTCATTTCATGCACCGATAGCTGTCTATTCTTGTAATCCACATACCGTATTTCTTGAATAAACGCCACGGCGCTTATTCGAAACAAAAGAATTTTGCTGCGGCGTTTATTCGAAACAGGAAATTTTTCAATGTTGAACAAATTACTGATAGTTATTGGTACTTGAGTACTTTTTTGTGTAGTTTCTGCATCTGGTTGTCTAGCCATTAGGTCAGAGCGCGCGTTCTTTTGCTTGGTCAGGGTCGCGGCAATTATTACTCTGGCAGTTTATGGGATCAGCACTGATGAGCATTTTTTAATAACTAGACCTTAAAATTCAATTAGGCAGGCTTAATAGGTGTGGTTATTAACTCATTATACACAATTGTTTCCGCTAAAAACAAGGTAATTTCACATAATAACACTGTAATGTATATATAGGACACGATATTGGGGTACTATGAAGACAATTTGCCGAATAATTCAAAAATTGGTGCGGCGTTTATTCGAAACAAGTGAATTTTACTGCGGCGATTATTCGAGGGCGGCGTCTATTTGAAGAAATACGGTATATGTTTATTAAAGCAGACAAAATCGAAAACTTCCTAATCGTTAATTGATTATTGTCTGGCAATCTCCACTCGGTGTAGTTCACACATTTCAATTTAAAAAATACATTTTCAGCGTGGGGAGTCGAAGATCAAAAGCGTACTGCTTGACCAGACCGAATTGTCAATTCCCTTATTTATTCATTTATTCAAGATATGTCTTAACTCAAATAAAGGCATAAACTCCATTCATACACTGGGTTCCAGTCACGTCAAATTACGCGTGTTTCACATGACGTTATCACGCATGATCTCGTGAACAACCCATGTGTTCTCGTGTATATCTCGTGTGAACCTGTGGGTGAAGCTTTTTTCAGTAATACCAGTCGCGAATGTAGAGTGATAAATAACTACCATATATATATATATATATATATATTTAAACCACTGACATCAGTAGGTGTCTATATCTTTGTAATGTATAATCGGTAGGAGGTTATCAGCGTTTAACTCCTGCATTTAACCTCCTGCAATCACTATCTATGAACTTTTACTGTGGTGTAATAATTTATGGCTATAATGTAGATATGTTACATCAATGTGTTGTTGGTATCAACGGTTCAAATATCTTAATGCCATAATGACATCTAACCCTAAACCATTTTGGAAATCTTAGTAGATATCAGTGGTTTAAATAAGATATCTACCTGATTTACGGAGTTAAACCATGAAATCTACTCGTCTTCGCTTCGCTCCGACTCGTAGATTATCACTGGTTAACTCCTAGAATCAGGTAGATATCATATACATACCATATATACATAGTGATATATACAAACACGGTAGATTAGATTTCCTGCGAATTTTATGCTCCATGAGAATGAAGTCGTTGTTACTTATCTAGCAACATTAACAGGCCTTTCAGTCAGCTCTACTCTACGAGCCAAGTAGTTAAACATCAGTTTATTCAAACGATTTCTTTCATGCAATCATGTTGAGTTATATATCTCAAACATAACTATTTTTGCGTTCATGAATTATAATGTGTTTTTATATCGGATTGATAATATGCTTCATTTCAAAATCGCATAGTGCATAATTGTTGATGGTTAAATACTTATTGATTATTCATGAAATGCCTTAGACTTACGTGTATTAAAATTGAATTCAGTATTGAAGGTATGACTCTTAAATGTCATTATCTCACTACTTACAAAACAGTAGGATAGCAACATTAGTGTGATCTTTACTGACAAAAGGCCTTAAATCAACATACTTTGGACGTATTTCATGCTTTCTTTTAACATTGTGCTGGTATGGCTTTAGTATGTAAAGCATACCACATTTGAAATAACAAACGAAAAGCATACAAATATATACCAAGAGAATACAGAAATATGCCAAAAAAAATTTTTGTATGCATCCTTCGTATGTGATTGGTATTGAGCGATTTACAGTGTGCTAGTCAGATAACTTGTAGAACTGAATTACAACATTTCTTCAATATGATGAATAAATGTTAATAATACTTGAAATTCTTACGAATTTTCGTAGAACTCAACATATGATTCAGAGTTATCAATCGAGCGGGTCTTCGCCTGAAATAAAAGCCACGTCATCTTCAGCAATTTCAAGTAAGCTAGCATAGATAAGGGTGCATTTGCATACAAATCAATCAATTTTACAACCTTTGAACGCGTTGTTCGGAATTTCTGTTGGATACTGTCGCATAATATCCTCAGATTTTCTGTCCTGCACCTTTGAAGTTCATGCATCACTACAGTTCGGGATGATCATCTTTCTTCATCTTAAGATTTTTCTCCATGACTTTTCAATGTTAATCGTATTATGTTTTAGATGTTGTAACTTTGTGAGTTTGAAAACCACTCATTTTTAGGCTTGCTAAACTTGAATTTTTGCTAGATGAGCTAGCTCTAGCGCTTGTTCTCAGAAAATATTGAACATGGGGCATGTTGCCTGTGCGCCGATTGGCATGTTGTGGGGACGCTCAAAATTGGGAAGCACCTTTAAAAATCTAATAATATGGTATAGTTTTAGGCTCTGGCGCGCTAGTATTCGAGATAACCTTACAATGGAGCATCTCTTTGGCGCGCTCTATGCAAGGATTCCAGTCTGGTTGCCTAGTTCTGTTGATGATAGCCTAGAGAGTGAAGCTTGTACTGCCGCGCTTTGCCCAATTGAATTGAGGAGACGCTCAAGATTTAGCATATGCAAGAATCGCATATTAGGTCCACAATAGGCCAACATAGGCCTACTTCTACCCATGAAGGTAGACGATTATGAATCAAAGCAACATTTAAAGCCATTGCGTACTACAACGCGAAAACTGGAACAAATGTTGTGAATCACACAGAAAAATCAATCCTGAATAACTGAGTAAAGAACACGCCTGAAGCACGTAAGAAAATGGCGTGTCGCGGAAATGTTAATGGAAACACGTGTGAAACATGCGTAATGTTCCATGATAGTGGGATTCACGCATGATGCTGGCGTGTTGGGGACCCAGTGTAGGATTTATGACGCATTAATATATTTATATTTTACATTATATATTATATTTTATACGCATTAATTATTTGCCAATAGAAGAGGATCATTCTTATGTAAAAAACTTGCCACCTTTCCAAAAACAATTCAGACATAATAAATAGTGGCCCGGATGATTACCGAATTTTCAAACCCAAGCCTGGCCCGGTCCCGAGTCGGCCCGTGCTGGGCCCGGACCTGCTTCCAGCTCTGATGGCAGCCGTGGAGATTAATATATACAGAATGGATAATGTTTTTCTTTTGAATTGGGAAGTCAATAACATTTTATTCATAATCAGTTCTTGCAGTATGAGGGAGATAGTCCTGGACTGAAAAGAATCTACGGGAGCATTTCGGGGGGTAGATTTCAACCCCCCATTCCCCGGAGAAAAGGAGAAAATTTACCTATTTTGACGGTCTGCTCTTTTGAACGACGTCATCAGATTTTTTAATGTGCTTGTCTCAATACATGTACAATTAGGACCTGCGTATTTTGGTATAACAACATTATCAATTTAGAACCAACAGAACGCAGAATGTATAAATCATGGATGGCTAGAGTATATGGGAAAATACATGTAAACTTCATGGGAAAATAATTATAACAAAATAATATATATCGCAATTTCGCTAAGTTTTTCAACTTCCCTGTCGATAAAATTCACTTAAAACCAATAAAATGTTATTGTTTAAGCAAAAGTAAATTAATAATTTTGTATTTCACGCAGTAGTACATTACCTACAATGGTTTTGAAGAGCTGTCAAGGTAAGCAGATATATGCATATTATACTGGGTAATTCCAAAATAAGCTACAGTCTTTGCTAAAAATAAAATTTCCCGAATTTTTTATTTTTAGTAGTCACATTGATAATGACATTAGTGATGACATTAATAATTGTTTTTTGTTAAACACACAGGACGTAGTAGAATTGCGTAGTTAATAAATGATAAAACTCCGAAATTAAATCAAACCCTAGTTCTAAATGGTAAATCCCTTTTCTTAAAAGTATTCGAATAATTGTTTTTTGATAATTGTTATTGTTTTCCTTAAATCGTTGTTTGTCATTGTCAGCATATGAACGTATTATGCCTAGATAGCAATAATACGTACACGGCGACCACACCAAATTGGATTCTGTGTATAAATTTTGAAATTTTAAATTTTAGGCGCGTCGGTCAGCGGACATGTGGGGCGGTCAGGGGACAAAGTGCATCGGTCAGAAGACAGTTTCGATGCTATTTCAAAAACTTTTTATTATCACATGCAGAGCTCATAGAACAATTGGAAACTGTTAATTGCTAACAAAGCGTATATTTTATCTCATTAAAGCTTGCTCCAATGTCAAATTCACAATGTCCATTTCTTGGTTTGGAAACATTCACATTTAAGTTCACAATGGTAGGCAACCTTTCTGTAAATAAGAAGAAATTCTCCATCGTACAGAACGTGATGGTATTTTGCAATACCGCGCCTTAGTTTCAGTCTTCGGCGATTGCCTAAGTCACTCATCATGTTCATCTTTCGGATAGTTACCTGAAAATATGACACCCATTTGAGATTCAAATATATTGATGCACTGCACGTTTGAGGCCATCATAAATGAATGTGCACGTTTCCTGCTTTCCGCATAATCGTCTAGGATTTATCTCTTGAATTCTTATTTGAATTTCACTATACGTACATGTAAACTAGATAACGAATGACTTTATGATACCTACAGCATTAATGAGGGACATATACGACTAATAAAAATGTATTATTTGTATGACAATGGCATTACGTGACTGGAACCGACTGATTGGTGAAGCTAGGATATAAGGTTCAACACAAAATATAGTCACTTGAAATGGAAATTATACGAAAATAAGGTGGAAATTGCACGAGATTTGAATAAGTTTACTAGGCCTACATGAAATTGGATTGCTTAATTCACCATTTTTGCTATAATTGTGCTATCTTCACGTAGAATGTCCATCAAGCCACCAGCATTTGTAATAGGACGGCCCTCAGCCACATATCTGTCCGCTCTTTGTTTGATGATTGCCCCGATACCATCAGCCGGTCCTTTACCATGACCAGTCTCTGTAAACAACCGTTCCATCCTTGAAATTTCATGGACGCAAGACCCTGTATCACAAGGTAAAGAGTTTGCCGATTTTGGCATTGGCTGATGTGGCTGTCAGGTACAAACATAACCTGTAAAACTCGATAGTAATAATGTTACAATTCTACTGTAGAATTCTGATTATATAATTCAAAAAAGGGTTCAAAATAATTATATCGCAACAAAATCTCTGATTAAATGCTACACATAATACGAATTTAGGGTACATATAAATTTTAAATGTTTATCGATTTTTATAATTTTATATCAATGATGACCAGTGTTTTTGGGCGAGCGGCATTTTTGTAAGTTTTTGATGAGCGACTGAGCGAGTGAAAAATAATACTCCGTGAACGAAAACTGATCGGGCGAGCGGTGATTTTTTTGTGGTGAGCGAGCGATTGAGCGAGCCATTTTTAGAAAAAAATTTAAAGATCAAATAATCAAAAAACGAAGTATTTGAAAAGTCTTTTAAAAATGCTTTCTAGTACATGCATGTATGTAACCTGATCGTTGATGAACAAAACATCCGAGCCTTTTCTCTCTTCTGTGGTTCTCACACTCTTAACAAAATGCACTATGATTGAACTTACTAAGAAGGTCTTTGTGATCGATGATGTGCTCAACATCTGACCATCGACACATTATTTATTCGCATATCTTTTGAATCGGTCTCCCAATCGTCGCTTCGCTCCATAGATGTACTTATGGTCTCCGCAATTGCACGAAGCCACTATATATACTTGCATCTGATAGAAACATTTCGTTGCTGGAACATATCCACATGTATATCCCTGAGAGACATTCAGCATCGTCAAACGTGAAGCAACTGCGAAAGAACTACAAACTTTGGAAGAATTGAAGCCAACCAATTTAGGGCTAATCACGGACAATCCGAATGTACGCATATATGGCTTCCATTGTACGGTACATTGATTTTAAGACCTTCATTTTCACCCTATCCATACCGGACTCTGAAGCGCGTAGGACTGAATCGGCCTCCCTTTAACTTCCAAATCGATGTTCCAAATCACACGAAATTCAAGGTGCCACATATTTAGGGTCTGACCTTTCTTATTATGATGTTCATTTGCTCCAACTCATTCATCCCCATGTTGTATAAAGAAATTAAAGATGTCAAATCACCAATTTTGTGAGATTTTTTTAAATTTGAAATTCTACTGAACTTTAGCCAGAAATCTCCTCAATGATACAGACTGCAGAGTGCCCATTCGCCTGGACTAATAATGGAAAAATGTCCTCAAACATCATGTCTGAGGACATTTGTCTATTCCATCTCCTCAAATATTGCTGTTTTAGATGCTAAACGAGTTGAGTGTACTTGGGAGTTACTTATCTGAGAACGACAAGATTTATGTGTAAGCCCTACGTGGAATAGCCTACATGTCAAACATACGCATAAGAAATGTGGAAGATCTTCCTTCAAAAGTAACCTTTCCAAGGTGTCTGGGAAATTATGTTCAACAGCTGAAAGCAGCTCCATAGGGGTATGTAATTATATGAAGATGGACGACACTAGACATTCAAATTATTAGGAAAAGACATAGAAGTGACTACTTACATGAGTCACAACTACTAAAAAATTATAAGTAACATTTATTTAAGATTTTAATTTCCAATGCTACTCTCGATGTCTATGGTATAATAGATTATTATCATTATTATTATTATTATAGACTCATATTTGTCAAATAATGTATTCACATTGGAAGTCGATCCGTTTCGCCAAAAATTACATGTATAGTGCAAAATGTTTGCAAGAAGTAGCCATTTTCAGACCTTCGAAAAAAATACTTTTCAAAATTTAAAACTGGACAAATTCAACGATTTCAGTGAAAATTTTCAAAATACGCTAAACTTTAGGTCACAAAATCGTAGGTCGGGCGGCTCAGCACCCATAAAAAAAGTAGATCACATAAAAATATCGGGCGACCGAATCGTCCCACTCCGGTATGGATAGTTACTAAGTCATTAGAAATCTTTCAATTGCAATATTGTTGAGCTTATTTCGCTTACATCCTTTTCTGATAGCCTTCTTAAGTTAGAATAATCAAGTTTTAAAATGTCTTGTTATTCATTCATCTTCAACTAATTTTGACAACAGACAAGAACTATTATCAAATGAAAATGAAAACAACATTTAAAGGAGTCTGACATTTAAAATTACTGAGTAGTAATCAGTTGGAGTGGTAAATTTTTGGCAACCATGCCTACTCCGCTCTGCTGAACCCTTTTTGTTATTTCTTGCCAAGGTGACAGACTTTGCAAAAACATCTCTTCCAACTGTGATTTAAATGCTGTAGTTGCACGTAATTCTTCTTTCTTCACTTGACATCAATATGTTGGAGATCAATAAATAATAGTTAGACGACAATTTAAAAATTGATTTTTCTAGCTCGTTTCATGAATACCATCAATCAAGATGTCAGAGTACATTCTAACATTTTTAACAGCTTTCGTACTAGTGCTGTCAAATTTCGATTATAGAGCGTAGTTGATCCCTTTCTAGATAAAATAAAAAAAGTTGAGAGTTGATTAATTGCAAGCAAGATATTGTCAATCGAAACATGCATTTCAACTGTATCCTACAGTTGAAATTCATTGAGCTCAATTTTCAAGACTTAGAAAAGCCAAGTAGAAGTTGATAACTTTTTGATTTTTTAGTCTTTATATTTTATCTATACATGTCACAGTTTTCCTGAAAATAGCTATGGCAAATGAATAGCCGAAATATATAGACAAAAAAGTCAAAAAGTTAACAAATTCTACTTGGCTTTTCCAAATCTTGAAAATTGATCATGAAATATTGGCCAAGGCATTTTCTCTCATATTAGGTTCAATTTATGATATTGTACTTGCAATTAGATCTTTCTTTGTCTTATACGTAAGGTTCTTCATTATGGAACTTTCCACGAGGTTAGGAAAATATCGCTCCTTCAAGTTTTAGACGATTGCTTTAGCGAAGTAAAATTCCCCGGTGCGTTTCGTCTCCATGGTCAGTCTCAAGGATCATGATACTCGGTGAATTTTGCCTCGCAAAAAAAACTAAAATCGTCTCTAACTTAAAGGAGGGATTTTTTTTCTTTCCTCGTGGATGTTTACACAATATTTACAGTTAATTTGCTCTATTTTCGCATGCAGTCTACTGTACCATTTACAGTAGTTGCGGTGTACAGGCTACAAGCAAACTTGCTATGCAGTATGCAGTAAAAAATAAGCAAAGTGCTTATGGAAAGCAGTAGGAAGGCAGTCTGGAAAGATGCCCATATGTTGGACTGCGGCGGATAACTCAACTGAGGAGGTGAAGAATGCAATATCTCATGGAACTATTGGGGAAACATGGGCCATTGGCAGTGAAGCGGAGGCTTCAATGGACATGATGCGTTTCACACCCCTGCTAATCTGACACTTGGAGGAATCCGGACTGACCCTCAGTGCATGCCAATCTTCACCGTGCCCTCTCTGGCTATCATGTGGCACTGCAGTATATGCTACACGCACCGGTACGGTTTGGTCCTGCAAGTGATTGTGGAAGCAGTCCCTCCCTCACGTGTGTGAAGTTAGCGGAGCCACCCAAAGGAACTGCCTTTATCTTTAAACTTAAATTTCTCGATAACGACTGCGAATTTATGGAATCTGATCAGGGGCTGAAATCGATTAAATAAAAATCAGCAGGTAAAATATAGAGAAGAATCACGCTGTAATAAATGAATGGTTCCGTTGGGTAGTTTCGCTAACTTCACACACATGCATGAACATGTTACACGTACAAACTACCGTTTTTAACTGCATTGTTCTGAAAAATAAAGTATGCATTTGTGATCAGCGCCATAAATTGGAACACGGTGGTCATAAAATAAAATTGATTTACTGCGCCTATTAGCGAGACAAAGAAGTTGGTTTCGCTAACTTCACAACGGAACCACTTTTATCTGTAAACTAATTTCTAACTAAATAACGACTGCGACTTTGTGGAATCTGAGCCGAGATTGGTGATCAAAAGGCTGATCTTGATAAAGTAGAAGTTGCTGCAAATAGGATCTCGCTGTACTAAATAATGGTTCCTCTCGGTGGTTCCGCCAACTTTACACACGTCTCCCCCACAGGTAAGTAACGGGACTTGACTTTGTACCGAGTGGTCAAACAAATAGACGAAAGACTGATCGTGCGATCTGTATCGCGAAAGTGGGAAGCTTGAGTGGATAGATAGTTGCCAGATGAATTATCCCTTTCTGACCAACGACCTCATCTAGAGTTCATCGACGCGACAGGGACGAGAATGGTTGTGGGCGAGCTAACCGTCCCCTGGGAAGGGAACGTTAGGGATTCCCATGAAAGGAAAACAGCGAAATTTGAAGAAGTTGCCGAAGGGATTCAGAAGCAAGGGTGAAAATGTGAGCTCATGTCCTCTGAGAGTGGGATGCCGCGATTTCATTGATCTATCGGTGAGGAAATTTCTTGTTGAAGCCGATGTTAAAGTGTATAGATCATCATGAAGAAGTTGGGTGCAAATGTGGAAGAAGGTAGGACTTGGGCGCAACGAACGAGCTGCTGCGGACCGACCATCTTGACAGATACTGAGCTTAGTTAGTCCGGCAGCCAGAACGAGTTTCTGCAGGGAACGAGGCCGAAAGTGAGACTTTCACAGAATGATGTACACCCTATGCGTACTACGAATTCGCACGTCTGCCGAGTTCTAGTGAGTTCCTCTTCTTGTCAGACAGGATCAAAGAAAAACACATGTAAATGCAATGGGACGCAGATTGCAGTTTTTGGTTAAAATGAAACTTTCTATGTTTTCGCTTATCAACTAGAGAGTATTATGCCCAGAGTCATAATTTTTGGCATGGAATGTCTTCAGGTAATTCCCTTTCATGTTCTTGCACCCCTGTCTATATAGCTAAACACATTTCGATTTGGCGAGCCTCTTAATGTCCGCAAACACACACATTTTGAGCAACTTCATCCACATTGAACCACATTCTCACATACATTGCCGATTAGATGCATGATAATAGCACATACACATAATAAGAAATGACCTGAAGATATTCCTTGCCAAAAATTATGACTCTGGGCATAGTACTTTTCGTTTAATCAGAGTAAACATAGAAAATTTCATTTTAACCAAAAACTGCAATCTGCGTCCCATTGCATTTACATGTGTTTTTCTTTGATCCTGTCTGACAAGAAGAGGAACTCACTAGAACTCGGCAGACGTGCGAATTCGTAGTACGCATAGGGTGTACATCATTCTGTGAAAGTCTCACCTTCGGCCTCGTTCCCTGCAGAAACTCGTTCTGACTGCCGGACTAAGTGGACCGAAATCTCAGTGACGGCTGGCGCCGATGTCTCAGGTCCTTTTGGGTGCAGCATTTGCTGTTTCATATAATCCAAAAATTTCGTTTATCAACCGACTTTATTTATAGCAGATTTCTAGCACTTATTGATTACTGAGTACTCAGTTATCATATTTCATCAATTCAGATAATTACTTGAATGACTTCAATTTAAATTTTATAAAGGGTTTCTGCTTATGATTGTAACCCTTCATGCGACTTGGACAACAGCTGAACCACGATGGTTTATTCTTCAGTTGCAAACATGTGTAATATAACGTCATGCATTATGTCTTTGGACTTGATTTACATGTCTCCGCATTGTTCTATGATTCTAGTTTCCCTTTTATGATTCAGCATATGATAAAGTGCTCTTTTAAACATAGTTAGCATATCTTTCAATGTACATGTACGCATGTTGTGTGATCTTGCAGCAATTTTTTTATGTTTACTGTTTCATATTACTTGAAGTTTACTTGAATGTAGTAGTGCATACACTCTGTATAGATTTTCATTAACGAGAAATAAACGCTTCCTTACTTAATTGCCTTTGACGCGATTGCCCAAACATCATTTTCTTTTTCATCATACACAAACATCATCACACCATCGTTTATAGACAGAGTCGTAACTTCAGCCCCTGGAGTACAAGTACACTTGGCCAATTGAATATGTTCGTCGGAGGAAGAGATTCTTTCAGTCTCTACCTTTCAGCACAGTCTGGTCTGAAAAAATATGCTGTGATCTGTTTGTGACCGCCGACATTAAGGCAAGTAGCAGGGATCAATTGTCCACCAAAGCATCTTAAACCTTGTCGTGAATGCAATTACAAACAATGAAATTAAACAAACGATAGATCAAATTGCCATGCAAAAGATGTGCGGCTGGTAGGATTCGAACCTACGACCAAGGTTAACTAGACCTGTGCTCTAACCAACTGAGCTGCGAGCCACTTACGCGACTGCGTCAATTGGCAGGATCAAACCAGCTGAAGACAGCTCGGGGGTGCGCAATTTACTTTCGGGGGGATTTACAGTTATTTCACTGTTTATAGAGTATTGTTTGTTTGTTTTCAGGAGACATGTTAAGGTTAATTGTCGCTTTGACAAGTTAATGGAGGAAGCACATTTCGTGCAACATTGTGTTCTCTGCATTCTGAGTGCATGTCACTTTTTACATAGTTTTAAAGGAACTTCTTGTGAACTAGCGTGTTGACGCGCTCACGTGAGCACGGTTATTGAACTGGTGACGTTCTGATGTCTCTCATGTTTCTGATCATATTGCTGCTGCTATGTCCCAAGCTTTCTTCGTATCAAGGTTAATAACAGAATTCTGACTAAAGATGAGCTTCAGGTCGGGTTTTATGAATTTTGAAGACCCATTTCAGTGACTCATAAGAAGACATTTCTGAAACTGCACATCCAAAGTACAAAACATGCGCCAGAGGTCATCGCACGCAATCTTAGTAGTATAAAATTGACTCAAGAACATCTTGAAATCAGGGTTATAACACCCTATTACTCCCACTGATATGAATTTGATTTGTCAGCTTGAATCGGCTATCTACTAATTAATTTACAAAACTGACCCTGGTTTTGTATAGCGTCTTGTGTCTGTCTCTAGACTTGATTCACATGTTGTGTTTTCAATTGCATTTTATGGAAATTCCTAATCATCTCACATGTTTCTCGGTGATAATTTCTACCCAATTTTCAGCGTTTTCTTCTATCATTGCTCCACGCATTAATTTCATTTACAGTAGACTAGAATCAACTGCTAGTTTCCATGATTTTAAGGAAATTTCAATTATGGGATCAATTATGGAGCGCATTAGGGGCACACAATTGGTGCATTACAAACCGCGAACTCTGCGCGAAACATTCTGCGGAAACATAAGTATGTATGACATAAGTAATATATAGTGAATATATTTGCTAACTACCCTTTTTTGTCTGACGAAGCAAAGTTTCCCCTTTATAGTGTGAGAGCTACTGACATTTTCTTTCTAAATTCTTACAAAAGCTTCTTATTAATTTTGATATGTAGTTTATCACCCGGCATCAGTAAAACGACAATTCTTAAGTCATACTTCCAATTGTCTTACGAGTTACGGAGCTTCAAAGATCACAAAATTCCATTTGTTCATGTAGATCCATGCACATCTGAGTTTGATACACTTAATCCGTAATGATCCAACCTTCATTTAAAAACTCAAAATACGATTTGTCAGTTTTATAACTATGATTGCACTTTTTAGGCAGATTTCTCTCTCAGCCGCGCCAGTTGAAAAGAGACATTTTTAGGTGTAGGTAGCTTGCAGGACATTCTGTTGAAGTATTAATGAAAGCGTCATGACAACAAGATATATTGTTGTAGTTAAACGAGCACATTTTCAAACTCACAAATTATCTTGACAGAATTTCATGCAGGTGCAACAAGGCTTTAGTAATCTGATTCCTCTTGATCTAGCAACATTGACTTAGATCGTTGTCTGACTGAGCTGTTTAAACTGCCATTAAACAAACAGCTATTGTCCAAACAAGTCCCGCTAACTTGCGCCATGCGGCAAGTCAGATTTCTATGGATGAATCTGTCATATAAATGCTGAAAAATAGGACTTTTGTTGAATAGGAAGAGTTCGACGGCAAAACGCGATATATCCTTATTCTGAATTCGCGAATTTCAGAAATCGCGAATTTCTGCTGTGTCTTTATGACTTTATTGCTATATATCTAATATGGTAATGCTACATAGGGTACTAGATGATATGATGACAAATTTCGCGCTGACCATTAGTGATCTAGCAGTATTTACGTTCGGTTAGGTAAAAGACAGCGCAATACTTAAGTATTTCATTTTTTTCAAAATGCGATATATCTTTGTATTAATTATTTTCATATTGAAAGGACTCGAAATGCTGTAGGTGATTGATCTATCGGTCGGAAAATCCCAGCAACTCTATAGTTTTTGCCAGTTCGTCGAGATAATTAGATACTATGAATTACTTATTGATCACTATTGACCTCATGGACTCATTATTATCCTAAATTATTACGAATAAACTATAAAAATGTTCAATGAGCCGCCACACAACAGCCGCACGAACACCAATAGTGAAACCTTTTTGAATATAGCCTGGACAAAGTCGGTCAAATTATCCACAGTAAATTATCAAATTCGTTACAGTCTACGGATGAATTTTAATTCTATTCTTAATTAATGTAGTCAATAAAAGTACGCTCATTTTGTGTTCCGATACAAATGTTTAGGCCTGGTACTTATAGATCTTAAAAGTTTTTCAAAACGCAAAATAATATCATGATAGAGATGATCATTTACGTGATAAATCAACATTACTTCATACAGCATTATCACTGCATCAAAAATATTCTTAGGATACGAAAACTTATATTCCAAAGTACGAGTAGCATCAAAAATGTGCGTACGACTCTATAGTACGAGTATATATGCTAGCTTTACTCATGCATTTTATCTCAGATTTTCAAAATACAAAAGTGTCTAAAACTCATCGTCACTATGAAAAGAATCATTTGACACGAAGTATTTCCAAGACAATCGTGAGATGAAGGTGCTTCGGCATCAACTCCAAGATCGTGAAGAAGAGGATGCACATCAGCTTTCCTTTCCTCAGACACACATTTTTCCCCTTTACTTTTTGGTTTGAATGTTCTCCAGTCTTTAGTCTTCTTCAAGACTCTGTGCCTCGTGAATTCTACATGATAACTATCTTTCTGTCCCAACATATCGCCTTCGATATGAAGAGCTTTAGCGTTGCTAGTTTTGAACGTCCGGTTTGTGATGCAGCAAGTCAACGAATCATTTCTAAAATCAAAAGCATTCCAGTCTTAATCATAAACATGGACCGTTCCATGGTTTTGAAGAATAGTAATGTGCTCAGATGGAAGTGGAATGGTTTCTTTTCTGCGAATATCTTTTTCAATCCTTCCAAATACACCGTCCGCAGGCAAAAGACTGCGCCAACGCACTGGAAAAAAGAAATCGATATCCAAAAATGAAAATTTCTGTTTTCTAAGACTGAATAACATGGACAGAATATTGATATTTTTGGTTTTAGCCGGAACACGAATCGGCAAATAAACGCAGTGTGCGGAATTCAGCAAGTTGGTCCGCAACAATGTGAACAAAAAATGATGCAAAGCCGAAGCGATCATAATGCTTTCCTTCGTATTTCCGTGCTCGCACCAAACGAACAAATGAACATTTTCATGTTTTTGACTCTTGGCAACTCTTGGCCAATGGCGAACAATGGCGAAAACGTACACGCACAGTTGGCGAGAATAATAGGATTTACCTACAGAAGCAAAACAAAGTTTTGTAGTATGAGAAAGTATTTGGAGAAATGGTTCACACAATGAAAAACACAGAAATGCGAAGAGGATGGACATATCGCGTTTTGAGAAGAGAGGAAATCGGATATATCGCGTTTTGGACAATAGCATGATTTGAAGACGAATTCCGGAAAATTGAAATCAATTTAGACTTCACGCTTTCAACAGAAGATGCACTCAGATAATATAAAATCTGATATCCGCTCAATTTTCAAAAATGGATATATATCGTTTTGAAATCGAACTCTTATTGACCCGATTCATAGCAGATCATAATGAGCGCTGATCTGACGAGATGAAATGGTATGCAATAACGAAGAAATGCCGAAATACATCACACGCGCAAGGGATATGAATACCGTTTTGTCGGAATATAATTGAAGTAACTGAATTTGAAGTCAGAATTGTCAGTCACAAAGTCAGTAAATAAAACTTTTTGGACCCACAGAGTAAGGATATGTAGGTAGAGTGTCGACTCAAAAAATGTCTGTATTAAGTCTTTAAATTTTTAGATGAAAATGTTTAGTTTTTTACGGAGATTGCGTTCCTGTGGTCCAAAAAATTATTTGAGCAGTTTTTAAAAAGCTAAATTTTTCGAAATTTATATACTACCGACACGAAGCCTTTTTATAGGTAATATGAGACTAGTTGGATATCAAAAGGACTGAATATTTGCTAATACCGTAAACATCTAAATTAAGCGGAAATTAAGCATCTAGACTAGGCTGATGATCTAGGGAATTTTATGAACTGCATTGTAATGCAAGTCCCTGCAAGTCTTTTAGGAAAATCTGAGATCTTATTGAGGGCTTCTTAGCTGAAATGTCATGTTTTTAATTCAATTTTCAGTGGCTTGATTTAATGATTCACATCTGAATAGTAATGTGGAGCCATTAACATCCATTAATGTTAATTATAATAGGTTTCCTTGATTATGATGTTTTGCTCTTTCAGTGGCAGTTTGTGATATGAGGAAAGTGCTTCAGAAAATAATCTTATTATATATTTTAGTGATGGTAACCCATGGCTAATTTAACAAACTATATTGCCTGTCCAAATTGACGTGACATGGAGGATTTGTGCAATACTATTCCTTATTCTGCATTGCTATCAGTATCAGTCAAATTCGTTTGCATTTCCCAAAAATGTAAAAATTTGCATATCTCACACACAGGTGGTACTGGCCTCCAGTGGAAAAAATTGTGTCGTCCCAATATCATCCATCTGATGTTGGCCCGATAAACAAAGTGGCCCAGCGCATTTGTGTCGGCCCAACATCAATTGCCAACACTCTCACAATACGCGCCCAATACACGCCAACGCACACCCGACACCAAAATTTTGTTTTATATACTGCTGGTTAATTCGTCAATAGTATACTTGTATGCCCTTTCTGTATTATAGCAAAAAGAATATCATGAGTTTGATATCACTATGGGACCTCTTACTTCTTCTCCTTCCTCCTCTCCTTCATTTTCTGATCATCCCGTGAAACAAGAGCGAAACAACGAGAGCAACTGTCCTTCACTTCAATATTTATTATAGTATGCTTCATATAGCAGAGGAATTACCTAAAATACCTGTAAAATATTATTTTCATAAAATATGTTAGTCGTCTATCATTCCATATCATTCTATATTCCTCCATTCTATTTTGAAAATCAATGTTATCCACTGGACCCCCCTCAGGTCTCAGAGAGTGTAGAAGTTCCCATAACTAAATTTTTGTCTGAGGTTATATGGTGACATCAAAAATCGCAAAACCAACTGTTAGTACAACTAATACTGTGCTAAATGTTGTTGAATTACAAAAACACCACATTTTTGCATGTGTTTGCTGAGAGGCTAAAAGATACTGAACGGATCAGTTATATCGACCTGCTACACGCAAACATCATTGTTTCACTTAAAGTCAACTTTTCTAATGATTTGATATCGATTTAAGCAGGTAAACTAAGAATTTGTGAAAGGGGTCCACTGGATCCCCCTCTGGTCTCAGAGGGTGTGAAAAGCTCAGGTCTCTGAGGGTTCTCTGAGGTCTGACCAAGTTTCTACCTCCTGGAGTGTAGGTTTCTACCCCTTAACTGATGCATCAGTGATAAAGAAAGGACTGCTCATATGAATTTGTCATTGTAGGAGATCTAGAACATGATACAATGTTACTAAAAAATGTAGCCATTTTTGCAGCATTTCTTTTTCATAGTGACATAGTGTGTTAAAAAAGGAGTTTTGAAAAACACAGCAACAAATTTGATTTTTTTCCTTATAACTGAAATTAAAAAAACGAATAGTATATTTTAGCCACTTTTGGCTCTTACCTATCTTAGCTTTTATCAAGTATTATAGCTCAGAGAAATCGCGACACTTGGACACTCCCACTTCTTATATATTTTCAATCATGAAGATAGTATGAAAACTACCTCCTAGGAGGTAGCTTTTATTTTCATAAATGGCTGAAATTGTGTAACTTTTCCATTAAATTTAGAAAGTAATAATCGCAACCACCTGTTTCATTGCAAGTATTGCATTGCATATTCCAAGAAAATGAGATTAATTTAACCTTATCCACATAGCCATGTTGCTATTCCTATCATAAGAGAAAAAATCTATGATAGAATTGACGGTAAAGCTTGTCGAGAATATTGAAAATTTTATTCTTTCAACTGAAGGAGAGGTAAGGAGTCACTGACTCCTAACTTTGGGAGTTATAACAAATTCATTTGATAAATAGCAGTTCAGATCTCACGTTCACATGAATTCTATTAACAACAGTGAAAATCAAAATTGATACTAGGATGCATTTTTCTTAATTTTCATAATGCTTATAAAAAACGTAAATCTGCACTATTAATTTGTTATGGATTAGCATCAAGTGCTACCAAGACAAAACCGAATGCTTACATACCGTTTCTTTATGTAATTGATTGCCAAACTATGTCTGCATAACTCAAAACCATAGAAAAGCCATGAATCGAAGCAGATTTTTGCTGATTATGAAGACTCAACGTATTTGAGTTCTGATGATAAGAACCTACAAATGTTGGATTTCATCAATGTTGTTGATGATCAAGCATTTACGCACAGGGAACAGTTTTAGTGCTGGGATACTTCTTGTGCATGTATGAGAACTCGGTGAAAGCATGCCACAGAAACTTTACTGGCAAAATGAAAATGACAAGAAAGATGACCAATCGGCAATGTATTCAAAGCTCTGTGATAATTAGATTCTATTCAATTTCTTCTAGTTAGATTATTCTTTAAGTCGGATTATACGAAGGACAAGAAATTATGAAGAAAAAAGAATCAGTAAAGGAATTCGAGGTATCAATCAACACCGGCTTGCCAGAGACTGACAAAGTAGGCCTAGCAACCGACTGTACCGAGTTATCGTAGGAGATTGACTATTTGGATCAGTGAAATCCAACTTGCAAGTTTCACATCTATACTTTGTGTGAAATAAGCTCTTCAGTTTATGCAAATGAGTGAGTTGTATGGTATTATGCTGATAAATACGTCCCAAACATTATACGCAGCAGAAATACTGTGCGAGAGGAACCTGAAAGGAGAGAGAACGCTGTGAGATTGAATGACAACCAGCTCAATAAGAGAACCTCCTCAAACTCACAGCCATGATATAATTCAAAGACCAAATGTGGCTGCTGAACACTTGAAATATGCACGTGGAATCGATTCAGAAGAAACTGCGGACCGAGTCAACTGGATTTGAAGACAGGTCAGGTTCAATGCTGTAGCCCGTTCACCGGGCCGTGGGCGTCCCTCGAAGATCATCAGGATTTGCAGACACCTGCTGGTAATTCATGCATGAATTCCAAAGCATCGATTTTGAACTTTTTGTGACTTTTTTGAGCAACTCCCATCATGCAATAACATATATTTCTCGAAGATGGATCTAGATGGAATCGAAGAAAGATGCGAAGAAGGATTTCCAAATGCATTTGTAAAATTAAAATAAATCAGGCGATGTAAAGATAATCAAATCCAACGCAAATATTGGTCAACTGTTTTAGTGCAGACATTGATGAAGAAAACTCGCACCTTTCAGAAAATATGCGATTTCTGTCAGCTCGGCAGGACTGTTCCTGCGATGAATAAAGCACTGTATAGGCGTAATCAATGAGGCTATGAAAATATTTTCCGGTAATTCTTTTTGATCACACTCAGTTTCATTGAACCTTTTGTGAAGTTGTAGCCAACGTAGGCCTAGTTAATCAAGAGGCCTATATGTATGATAATCATATTGCATACACATGACTGTGATTGCTATCTCATAAATATTTGAAAATATTATTTTGGGAGTATTCAGATAAAGGAGATGTCAGAAGTAAAAATTTTAGTCTGATTTATTAGTTGGAAGCATGGCAGTTAGAGAAATGTCATCAACCACACTCACTATGCATTATCAAATGACATTCATTCTTCTCAATTTTCTAACGCCAGTTTTCTTGATTTTTTTTCAGCACCATGTATAGATACGGAATCTTCATATCGATGCTATTTGTCTAAAACTGAAGCAAACTAAAACAACTGTTGGTTATAACTATGTTTTATCATTATCCTGCAGAACACAAAGTTAGTTAAGATGTAAATATGTTCTGATGCATTTGCGAATCGTTTAACAAAAAGCAAGAAAAATGCCTCCTAGGAGGCACTCTGTCAAATTATCATTAAACCATAGAAATCCGACAATAAAGGACTACAGTGGACGGTGATCTAGAGATGGTGGCTTCCAGTGGTTGAGAATATGGAAGATATCGGCAACTTGTCCGCGTAGTTTGTACAGATTCAAGATTATTGTCATATCTTTATACCCCCGTGTCTTGACAAGCACGCCGTGCTGGGGGTCACCGAAACTATAGGTCCAAATTCAAAGCAAATTACACCAAATGAAAGTTCTCTTCATGACGAGTCAGAATATTATCATTGTTTTCATATTGAAGGTCATTGTGGAGGTCAAATGTAAAGTCAAATGTCAAAAAGATGATTTTTTTACTATAATTATCATTTCCTGTCCTATCTCAGAGACCATTTAACCAAATTGATTACAAAATACACCAAATGAAAGCTCTTATAACGAATCAGAATATCATCATTGTTTTGATATTCAAGGTCACTGTGGAGGTCAGTCAAATGTAAGATCAAGAAGATGATTTTTTGCTATGGTCACTATGGTTTTAAATTTTGAATTCAAAACGTGGAAATCTAAATAGAATCTACAAGGGAAGTATCATTTTCTGTTCAAATTGACAGGAGCACACTTTCTTTTAGAAATTCGAATACTTTTGATATTAATAAGGACGCTATTCAAAGTGAGTATAGTGCAAATTCGTGTCGTACAGTCAAAGTTTTGAAATCTCGCTGTGACAAAAGTATGAAGCCGATGTTATTCAAAATTAGTGAAAAGTTGCGGAATACGTACGTACACTGTAAACTATAAAGTACGAAAGCTGGCTGATTTTGACAAAGAAACCGATGTTAAATCAAACGAGAATAACAAAATGTACGAATGCGCTATTGTTCGTGCTCATACACTGCGAAGGTGATTGGCTTTCCTATTGGATAGTGTATGAGCACGAACAATAGCGCTTTCGTACATTTGGTTATTCTCGTTATGCACATCGCTTTCGTAAGTAGCTTTGCTATTGCACAGTTTACAGTGTAGACGGCAATCTATTTAAAATTTGGAGTTCGTAACTTATCATTCGTTCAGGAGCTAGATAGAATTTTGCGTAGGGGGCCGCTCTGTGGGGCGAAGTTTAAAGGACAAAGTCAATGCTGATCTGTTACATTGCTGCATTCATATAGCGCAGTTGCAAATTCGTGATGAGAGCCGATGTGTTGTGAGCTACTTTATCAAAATGATGTTCAATTCAAAGGGAAATGACAACATTTTGAATCTTTGCAAAGCACACTGATAAGCTGCCGTTTACTTCCATTGTCAACCACAGGAAGCCCATTTAGGTGACATTGTCATGACCGCGAATGTCCACGGAGAATTGCTATTATTGTTCATATCCGCTCCAACCATGGGATTCTATGGAAATTACCATCAACAAACAGCTGGTATGCTGTCCATTTTATACAGTCCGGGAGCTACTGACACTTTCTTCCTAAATTCTCGCACAAAGGGCTTAATAGCAAAGAGTTGTAGATCTTGAAACGCTGAATACAAAAATCAAATTCTTGAGTGTCACAGCCAGTCGCTTTCGATTATAGGTGAGGTTAAAGGATTCCCATTGGAATCCAATGGTAAAATTCAAGAAATATCTATGGATTGTGAAGCACTTGACAATGTTCGTACCTTTTCTTTTGCGGAAAGAAACTATTTATCAGAATGCCATGAAATTTATATTATTGAGTTTATAAACATCAACTTCGATATAAAAGCTGAAATCAGTCACATGATTCACTATTTGATTTCTGAGAGCCTCTACAAGATGAGTAAAATCGCCAAAATTAAGTCAAGACATGAAATTTACTCATTTTGTAGAGGCTCTCAGGCATCAAAGGCTGAATCATGTGACTCACTTCAACTTTAACATCGAAGTTGATGTTCTGAACTTAATCATTTAAATTTCATGGCATTCTGATAAATAGTTTCTTTCTGCAAAAGAAAATGTGCGAACATTGTCAAGTGCTTCACAATCCATAGATATTTCTTGAATTTTACCATTGGATTCCAATGGGAATCCTTTAACCTCACCTATAACCGAAAGCGACTGGCTGTGACACTCAAGAATTTGATTTTTGTATTCAGCGTTTCAAGATCTACAACTCTTTGCTATTAAGCCCTTTGTGCGAGAATTTAGGAAGAAAGTGTCAGTAGCTCCCGTCCTAATAGTCTCACCAAGCTAAACGAAGAGAAGCGTCAAATTCTCTACCAACTGTCTTCCTAACAAGGTTCCTGTGTGGCCGCTCTCAATCATTTGCTTCCATTTCAGAATCTGCGGAACAAGAAAAACTGACAGAAATTAGTGTTTGGGTTGGAGAGAAACCCTTAACTTCAAACCTACAGTCAGACCTCACAAATGACTTCACACAAATCGCATACATCGACAAAAATGTATCCGCAGAGAAGTTGACTGTTTATCCAAATTTCGCATTACCAAATGTAAGTAAATCATTTCATTCGATCGCTGAAAGATGATGATTGCTAAAGAGGTGGTTGCGGAATTTTACAAGGTTTTAAGATGAATTATTATTGTTGCTTGATGGTGAGATCTTGAATTTTCCCTCCGATAGATTTGAATATGTAGTGACATGGTCGACCATCCTGTGGATAAATGTTTGAAAATACTTTAAATCAATGTTAATTTGAAGTCACAAATAAAATGCGAAGTTACATGTAAAAAATGAACATGCATGTGTATGTATCTCTCCCTCCATTAATCTCATTAGTTGTTGCATCATTGCCATACAATGAGCAATTCAGTCATCAACGTCATCCTCAAATCCGGTGGGTTTTAGAGGATTTACTACATTTCAATAGAGAAATCGTTGCTTGTGAGCTGCTAGTCGAAAGTAAAACAATTTTGACTTCAAACATGATTGCATAAGCGGCAGACAAAACTTATTTATACAAATCGCTGCAACAATTTTTGCATCTTTCAATTTTTCGTTTTCAAATATCTTAGTAGAGACATTCATACATAGCAATCCAAAAGGGAATTAGTCCGTTAACTAATAGTATTTAGCTTTGAAATGTGTAATGTTAAATCAATACTCTGTCATGAAATTTCACTACAAACCCTTTACATGTGATTTGTATGCATCTATACATGTGAAGTGCGTTTATGTATTTGCATGTTTGTTTTTCCAGTCTAATGATGATGAAATGTTTGTCGATTACTAAGTCGATCAGCGGAATTCTGTCAGCTGAATCAAAATTGAAATTTCATTGAATAAAATGTCCATTATCCTTTAAAAGTGGCTACTGCAACAATATTCGAGTTACACACGTCGTGGTGAGTAACAAGATAGTGCGGCTGCCAGAACGAGTTTCTGCAGGGAACGAGACTGAGACTTTCACAGGATGTGCACCCCATGACTGTTGCGAATCTGCGCGACTGACGAGTTCTACCTGATTCTACAGATGCGTAGTGTAGATGTCTATGTACATATAAATCTCCTAGATGGATAATCGATAATCCACATGCAGAGCGTTTTTTAACAGCATAATGTGAACATAGAAAGCTAAATCTAAAATAATTAAGCAGAATCTGACGTGTCATTCATAATATTTATGCGTTCATTCTGGCAACTGTTAATATTCGAAACTCAAAAGCATTGCGGGAGAGTTTGAAAGTTTTAAATTGCAGAGTTCCATTAGCGACACTCTTTTTTACGTCGGGCATATAAAAATAATTCGAAGTGACTGAAAATCAGCTGATCGCCAGGAATGTTTAACGTATTCTGATGTAATTGTGCCAAGAATGCAAGAGGGAAAGTAAACACATGCATTTCTGACTATACAGACTGTGAGGAAGTTGTGGAATCCAGAAGATGGAATTCACTCTCTATTTTATTCACTGTTTCTATACCTACTCAAGTACTTAGAATTTTCCGTCTGGTTGGCAGTGCTAAGCAATATTTTTTTAAATAGTCTTTGTCTTTCATGTAGAAAAAGCCCACTGTTTCTACTGCGTCTGTCCGACAGCTAATTTGAAAAAGACCTTGTTTTCTATCATCTATATGTTTCTGACTCATTAATTGCCCGATAGTTGTAGGCTGTTTGTAATATTTGTAGATCACTTTCATGAGTATATTATGTCCATATGGTGCATTTTTACATAAACACAGCTTTTGACTTTTAAATGGCACGCAGCTTTTGCTTTATATTGTAATCTACAATATATCAAGAATTATTTCGCTATTTACGTCCTATAATTTCAACATTTCATGAGGCTCTTTTGAATTTTCAGTATCTGCTCACTCAAACTTTATTCTTTGTTTACAGCTCAGCTGGAGAAAACCTGTATTTGGACGATATATTATCATAACCAGACCTCAATCTCGGAAGAAAATGACCCTTTGTGAAATGCAGGTTTTGGGCCATCATCCAACAATTGATTATCATCTGTGTGAGTAAATTATGTCAAATGTTAAGTACACTTCTATATCGACAGAATTGACAGTATTTACAATGACAGATTGATTTTAGTGATTTGGCATCTTTACTGAATCATAGCGACATCATACACTTTGTTTACGAAAGAATATGAAACGGACATTGTTGCCTATTCGTTCCAAAACCATTGTCACCTCAAAATGATCCTGAAGCACTTTATCATTCTCTCCATGCAGGATACTTGTGCTGCAATTGTAGTTTTTATACAGAAATCATTCATTGAAATCAATCTGATCAATTATAGCAAACACACATGCATTGTAGTAAATAGTAAAAAAAGCATCGCATATTTTTAACTCAATTGTAAAACTATTGCTGGACAATTCTAAAAAAATTGCAGCTTTATGAAATTTGAAAAATATTTCGCAAAATGCATGAAATATGAACAATGATATGAATCGGTCCTTGTCTATGAGCCTGTCAGTGTCATAATGTTGTCTCGTGCTCAGGCAAAAGTGCTACAAAGTCATTGGTCAAAGGAAATAGATGTGAATTGCAAAATGATTGTCTTCTCAGGCACATGTTTAAACTGCACGAGAAAAGCGATGAGTTCTATGTTCTCTGATTAGTGTGTCAAGTAAGTTTTATGGTACAACGTTCATCAATCTTCATTGGTGGCAGCAAATATCTGTTGTCCATTCTATTCTGACTGACTAAAACAAAGCGAAAAGTCAGATTTCTAAGGTTAAACCAGTGGGCGACTGCTTCATATTAGAGCTCGACGCCGATGCTTTTCTATCGGCGCTTGATTTTAATGTTAGCTGATTTTGACGGGAGGCAATCTTTCATAGCCATTGTTTAGACAAGATATACTGCTCCCTGTACTTTTATTGCAGGGTGAGATAATGTAGTTAAAATAAAAACAATTAAGTGACATAAAAACCCGACGTTTCGTCTCACAGAGACATACTCATGGGTAGCAGGTGATGTCACCAGCATGGAGTAATATAACTTGTTTTAACAATGGCTTGATTTTAAGCTAGAATCAATACTTTTTGGAAAATTACATAAGACTTTGATGAATTTAACTTCGATGACATCATGACTGTCAGTCCGCATCATTTGATTTTAAAACGAAGCACACATTGCGTAATAGATAGACCACTAAGGAATAACTACTAAGGAAGATTAGTTGTCTCTAGAATATGTTGGTCGGTCTGCTTACTAACTGTTTCTCGGCGCTTGGAAAAAACCGCCGAATCGATAAGTTATCAACTAATGAGAGAGCAGAGAGCGCTTTGTCGTGTTGTTCCGTGTCGATCCGGCTTCTGTAGCTTCAATTGAAAGTGTGGAATGTAGCGGGACTTATTGCCAACAAACGGCTGAGTTCCCTGAGACCAGACCGTTTAAATAAACTTGCAGTCTTTCTTACACGGCAATTATTCGCATGTTAAGCAATTACTGAACACTTAGGGCCTGCTTACAATTCATATTGCTTCTTATTAGTAATTAATTACGTATTTTTGTATTCTCGGTGTTTTCTTGTATTATTGTTGACATGCAGTTTGTGGATGTCATCTTAGTAATAGAATAATAGCCTCGCTGTTTTACACTTAATATCTTTTATACAAATTATTTCACACAGGAATAATAGGGCCTATTTTTTGCTTATGGGCCAACTGCGTTATGCCATTCACAAATATGTAGCACTTATATAGTTTTAGATTTTTTTTCCTTCAAGCAACGGAGGGAAAGCCAAGATTGACCGGTGTAGTCGTCTTTATTCCAGCGACAAGTTTCGACCGGTGCTTCGGTCCTGTTCACGAAAACTGGCACATCAAATGCCGCCTTGATAACAATTCACAGTACATAAATGAGAGAGGTTAAACGTGACCTTCAGTTCACGTGCACTAGACACTAAAATGTCTTCCTAAAATATAAGAAGGAAATAGTGACTTCTACTGACTAAAATAATAGTAATATGAAAGAATTTCTAAAAATGATACAGAAGCAAAATCACTTAGAGACTAATCGTGTCCATGTGTCATCCACCACACACTTCACTCTGTTTGAGGAACCGAGCTTCTTTGTCCACCATGCCTCCTTGAATATTCTCTTCTTATACCATGACTGCTCCCTGTCCAGTGAAGTCGCCGCCTCCCAATCCATGGTGTGACCCGTCTTCATAACATGTGCACCTATTTCTGAGCATTCGACATTCAAAAAATAGTGATCAGAAATAGTCACGTTTAGCCTCTCTCATTTATGTATTGTGAATTGTTATCAAGGCGGCATTTGATGTGCCAGTTTGCGTGAACAGGACCGAAGCACCGGTCGAAACTTGTCGCTGGAATAAAGACGACTACACCGGTCAATCGTGGTTTCCCTCCGTTGCTTGAAGAATATGAAAGGAACCGCGCACTGCATCTTCAGAGATAGTTTTAGATGTATGTGATCATATATTATGGATACATGAATTTATTTGCCAGGAAGTAACTTCATCTATAACTTTTACGTTTTCTGAATTTTTATCACGCTGTCATAAAATAATTAAGAATCAAATATACACAATTGACTCATAGCAAGGTAACGATATTATTTTTCATTATCTGGCATGATTTTAGATTAACAGGTAAGCTAATAGACCTACGCCGGCGGCACCGCCGACGCCGACGAAATTATAGTCGGCGTCGGGCTTTACAAGTTTACACACTGTCCTAATAAGTTCACTTCAGGAGACCATCAGATGCAATCATTAGAAATCTTTCTTAGAATCTTAAAATGTTTTACATGGAAATCTTGCCAGTTCAGTTTCTTAAATTGATGCAACTTGTCCATCCTTCTGTTTTTTACTTCACAGATCTGAAGAAAAAGTCATCGGATACATCGGCTGAACATCAAACTGTTCTTCAACATCAATCCGTTCTCAATTGCGCTCGTGTGTGTGCTGAACGTGGAGCAGCCTGCAAGTCATTTACCCATTTTCCAACCAATCAAACTTGTTTATTATTCGGCAGTTCGAATGCTGGAGAATTTGAGTCATTTGTCACCGCGTGAAGGCGTGTTTTGAGATTCAGAAGCTTTGTCTGTGCTTTGTGTTTGGTCTTTAATTCCCTGAAGTGTGCAATCGAATTAGATTATCTGAACAATCGAATGGGAAACTTTTTGAAAATCGACTCGAATAATCGGACTGTTGACAATTTTAATAAAGCAATCATCCCATTTGTGGAATCCTATTGCTGTAAATCCCATTCTGTAAATGTGACATTGACTTTGTTTTTCTGCACTATCGCAAGCTACGTGTATTTGCCTTCAAATATAAATGAATAGCGCTTGTTAAGATGAAAAGGTAACAATAAAATATCTTTGAGATACTCCGCTTCTTTTGTACGGTTACAAATCCGACAAATGGTGCCGTGACAACACTGTAAATCGCTGGATGCGAAAATATACCAAATTCACATACAAGTTGAAACTAACATCTGATACGAGATTCTCGCATGTTTACAGAGATCTGGTATGTTTTTCATACGAAATCTTACTTCCTTTCGTAAGTGATTGGTATGTAGCGATACGAACTATTCTATCTGTGATTGGCTGTTTTACAATGAAATACGAGTTGTTGGTATGTTTTATGTATGAGACCCAATGCAAATTCATCCTCATTCGTACGTCTCTGGTATGCAGAACTTTAAGTCACATAACAAAAAAATGTATATTAGGCCAACATACTACTGTCAAAAAACTTTTTTTCGGTAATACCAGTCGTGAATATTTCTTTTTGGTAGTGTGGTATTAAACTAGATTAGATTTATTGTGAATTTTTATGCTCTGCGAGTATGTCGTCGTTGTTGCTTGCCTGGTAACATTAACAGGACGCTTGGTTAGCTCTTCTTTATGAACCAAGTTGATTAACATCAATTCATTCAAACGATATCTTTCATGGAGCCATGTTGACTTATATATCTCAAACAACAATTTTTGCGTTCATGAATTATAATGTTTTTATTTTGGATTGATAATATGCTTAATTTCAAAATTACATAATGCATAATTGTTGATGGTTGAATACTTATTGATTATTCATGAAATGCCTTAGACTTGCATGTATTGAAATCGAATTCAGTATTGTAAGTTTGACACTTGAATGTCATTATCTCACTACTTACAAAACAGTAAAAACATTAGTGTGATCTTTATTGACAAAAGGCCTTAAATCAACATATATCAGACATCATTGATGCTTTCCTTTAACATTTCGCTGGTATGGCTTTAGTATGTAAAGCATACCACACTTGAAACAACATACGAAAAGCATGCAAATAGATACAGAAATTTACCAAAAAATTTACCTCATTAATCAGATCAGAACAGAATTACCCTTCGAAAGTATTCATTGTGATGAACTGAAAACTGTTGATTCCCTTGCGAAAGATTCTTTGACCATTGACCCGATAGGTTTGAGCAATCCAACTCCAGACAAGACGAATGACGTCTTTCATAGGAATTACTGCACATGTATCAAATTTGATGACCACCGTAGCTGGTCACGTTCCACACGATTCGAAGAGCTCCACAACGCGCAATAAATGTCTTTTGATGTCAGTTTGATGCAGGGATGCGGAGTGGGAGTCCCAGAGTCCTATCATTTTTGCTGGAGTCGGAGTCATATCAAATGATAGGACTCAGGACTCTGGCCTATAACTAGACCCGAAATATAATACAAACAAATTATTTATTCTCGTGCCTTTAGCCGTCACTGTCTTCATGTCAACTTTCTCCTCCAAACAAAAGTATAGAGACAGCAGTGCATGCAAAGCTTGTAATACTTGAGGGAATGAATCGTGATTTGTACTTGTGAAATACTTGTTTGTTTGAAAACATTACCTCTTACCCTCACGCTAATCGTGTGTGATGGCTCCTCTAAAGCTCATATTAATATCGAAAGTGTACTCATATTTTTTGTAGAAGGATGGGGGATTTCTTGCCTGGTAGAGACTGAAGAAAAGCCGTGTGAAGCACACATCAAGAGGATGGAAGGAGCCGAGTCGTGTGCACACATGATCTGAATAATGCTTTTCTCTAGCTTTTGCCTAACCTGTGAGTTTGTTGTGATCAAGGGTGAAAGGATTTTATCTACATACCATCTGCTTGTTCCTGCAAAATTAAGCAAACCAACTTAAGCAAAATTAAACAAATTAAATTAAGCAAATCACTTTCTTCATTTGGACGAGCTTCAATAATCCCACTGTCATTCTTCTGTGTTGAGTGTTCAGCAAGAATGTAAAGTGTATTTTAATAGCAGCCTAAGTTTCATTAGATTCGAACCCAGGTCTCATGAACGCAGAGAAAACACTCTATCAAAAAGTCTCTGCACCGGAAAATCTTACCTCCCAAATCAAGCAATGTGCAACAGTCACTTAGAATGCATTTCTACTTTTTTTAGAAATATACTAAATGTACTAATGCTTGTGATTGTAGCAGGAAATCATGATTTGTAAGAACAAATAATAATTAAATAACATGGTTCGCATCAGCATTCGTGATAAAGTGAGGTATAGTGTATGTCTGAACAGCTTCAGTTATAATCTCAACAAAAGAACATGTCCAGTAAGCTGTATAAAATTGATCTTGTTAACAGAATCTCAGAGAGACATTATTGTGATATGCAAGTTTGTTTAAAGTTCTTGAAATTTCCATATTTTGAGCTCAAACCAAAACTTTACTGTCGGTTTAAATTCATTTAACATAACCTTATCCTCTAAATGTGTGAGGGTAAATTACCATGACATGAGAAATATTGAAGAGCAAAATTTTTAATCTAGTCCTTCTGGGAGTGCAGGATAAATTGCATAATAATGTTCGTGTAATCACAATGGGTATGGGACATTTGCCACAGATTTATAAGACAAGCTATTCTATGAGATCAGCAAGCAGGTTAATCGTCCGAGGCCAGATTTCTACATTTTCCTCCTTCTAACTTCATGGAGTGCGTGTTTTCGATCTTTTAAGGCCAAGTGATTCCCTTTCAGCATGGACAAGTTGTGATCTTACAATGAAGGAAATTCGTAAAGCAACAAAATGCGTGCACACGTAGAAGAATAATGCAAAACAGCTTTATAACAGTATTCTTTATAATAATTCATATTCTTACATCTATACTTGGAACATATTCTTGATTGAAATACGATATTGATAGGTTTGAATTGTGAAAATACAGGCCTAAATGTCTAAAAGTGAACTTATTCCGACTAAAGTTCATCAATAAAGTAAGGAGTGACGATGATCCCTTATATTGTATGTACCCAAAAAACTTAAGTAGTAATGCTGGAAAAATAGTTTTAGCCAGTTTTAGCCGAAAAATTGTGACAAAAGCTGGTGGTTTTTACCAGGTTTTTACCGGTTTTTACCAGGTGGTAAAAACAAGGGTGGTTTTTACCGGCCAACCCTGGTTTTTATATATAAATCAGTCAGTGAAAGCAGCTCATCTGGTCATCGGGTGACTCGCTCTTCTATTTATTGAAATATAAGTCGTAGAAATTGGGAGATAACCTGCTTTTCTTTAATCATCATATTTTTTCAATTACTTTCGAATCACATGCCCCATCAATTTCTTGTATATATTTTCAAGCACTCCAAACAATCTGAAATTTCACTACATAAGTTGTCAAAGTGTATCTGAATCAATTGTGAAAGCTATCCTATTTCAGCAACACTATTCAAAGTCCTTAGGTTGAATAGTGGATATGATGAAGCATCCTCAGCGTTTCTGCATTTGTCTCTGTATAAGTGCATGTGATTCCATGATTACAAGAGTGATGGCAAAAACAGATGCTGCCCATTTGACCCGCATTCTCTATCTCAACAATGTTATTCAGCCCATCAAGTTGAATAGTAGCCTCATGTTTGCAGTATTGAAGCTGATAGTATAAGCGACGTCGCGGTGCCGATAATTAAGGAGTCTTGCGATAGCGCACCTATAAATGTTATTGTCACTAAATGTTAAGGGGGACGTCCAAGAAACAAGAAGTGGAATCAAAATTAATACTGATTGATATCGTTGCTTATTACAATAACTACTTTGGAATCAAACCGAATTACTAAGCCGTAAAACAGTTTACCAATTATCATGAAAATCGATGGAATCAATTCACAACTTTACACAGAGAATAAATAGGTATTCAGTGAATACTGTGAATACTATACACGCTACGCCACTGAGTGGAGTTCTGATCATAATATTGTATACCAATACAACTGCCAAGAGAGTTCTTGTAACAGAGCTCAATGGTTTTACAACAAACGAACTGAAAGTAAGAAGCAAACAACACGAAAACAATGGATCCATAAAAAATCATTCAATTGAGCAACATAACATCAAACCAAAAGGAATAATTGATCGAATGAAAATATTGACACGATTCCTAGTCACAAATAGTCTGGAGATCGCCGAGGCAATTCTTATAAAGGAAAGATGCCCTTCTCTAAATATCAGAGACAAAGGACTGACTCGGCACCTTACTGTGCTATAATTAAGGAAAGCAAGATACATCTTGATGTCTGATTTTCTATTTACATTATGTTAGAGTTTTGACTTGTTAAGATGTCCATGATCTTTTTCACATATCATTATTGCATCATTGTCTTCAGTTCAAGATGGAATATTAGCATATTGAAACATGTTCGGTCAATACAAGAAACTTTGTTTTCTTTTTTAAAAAATATTAAGTTGGGTCAACTTTGCATCAACACTATAGAATCAACCATCTGCCCACAATTTCAAGCGCAGCTAAAACTCGACATTACTCGCCAGGGAGAGCAATTCACAAAAGTATGGGCCTCACCCATACTTTTGTGAATTGCTCTTGTGCCTTGACAAAGGACGAACGTCCGAAACGTCGGCAATACAGACAATATCGAGAAATTTTGGCCTTATTTTCATTATTCTGGAGGTATCAATCCTATTTTCAAATAATGAATGTAATGCCTTTCACCAGCAAAGCAGTTCGTTCAGGGAGAAGTAGTATTAATTTGAGCACGTCCCGCACAGGCCATTGCAGATCAGTTCAAATCTAACCAAAATCCTCTGACAATGCCCCATTGAAAATATATCAGCCTACATGCATTTCAGTTATATTAACCAAAAATGGACTTGAATTAACATGAGTGAAGACTTGTATTTTTTGAATATGCATTTACATGCATTAACCAATTGCATGCGAAATTATTTTCAAATTATTTCCTTCAAATGAAAGTTCCTTCAGTGAAAGCGACCAATGATATGATTTTGTGAATATCATAGTTGGCCTTTAAGCATAAAACTTTTAAAAACATTTGCTGGAAATCTTGTTAACAAACATCTTAATCAGATTCAGTCAATCTACAGAGTCTGAATGAAATTATATGGCTCAAGTCGGACTGAAGTAATTGAATTCTAAGTGATGAGTTATTGCGGAAGTGCTTTAGAATTGGTCCTTCCCTTCACTTTCCCCCACTACACCGTTATAGGCCTAGTTACAAGTATAGATCATAAATGCTGATGGTGACTCATTGACCTCGATCAAATGCGCGCAAGGTTCATGTGATGTAAAGAGTTCTATTTGTAATGTTTCTGCTTTAAATTAGACCTACCAAAAGTTGGAGGATCATTAACTCTTAAAATTAACCAATTTTCTGAAATATGGCCGGCATATTCACCTACATCACTGCCTCATGGCGCCTCTTTCGTGTAGCTGTGCCGACCAGTGACAATCCAGTAGGGGCCTAATCCTTTATAGCAGGCGACTTATACACATTGAATCCATTAAGGCACTGACCTTGTCTTGCGCCGTTAAAAAATAATCATTTGCATTTCCAATTAGCCTATCAATTGAATTACAAATTTCTAGAATTAGTATATCGGATAATTCACTTTGACTTCGCAATTTAGCTAAAAGATTGTTCTATGGCTACAAAAGCAGCAAAGCCCAAAAACGAAAAACCTAATTGCTGACTGGGTCACTGAATGATACTTTTAATAGCACATTGCTTAGTCTACCCATTTTTAGTTAAATTTCCCACCGTTACTGTTGCGGTAGGTCTAAATATGGAAACTGTAGGTAGAAAATATGGAAACACTTTTGAAAACGGCTCAAACATGACAGAATTTCTATTGTTATACAGACACTCATTTTTTTGTTGCTGAGAATGATCAAGTTTTTAGTTGACCATAAACAGTAAAAAAAGAATAAATGATATGGCAAAGCATGTAGATATGTAGACATCTCAATAGGATATTGTACTAGGTTTCTGCATACCTATGCGTATTCGTAGATGTGTCGAAATTCGGATGCCATCCCTATAGTTGATTGCCAGTGCAATGTCTTCATTTGATCGCTGACTTGCATGAACCTATTCTACTATTTGTCAGCAAGCTTTTCCAGTGAATCGTTTTCGGCTAGGAGACGTTGATACTATCTCACTTTGCTTATACATCTAAATCGACCTGGGAATAGCATTACCGAGGATATGCTATTCCTCTTAACAAGTCATCATCATTCCACAGGATTGAAATAGGATGCTCAGCCTAGTAAATCAAATGAGGTCTTTTCTTATTATATTAGGACATCGTGTAGCCGACTGTAATGGAAAGAGCTCGTTTTGATTTGCAGCCTGAATATATTTCCATGAATGATTTCCGTGCTATGAATTTAGCTTCCATTGATGCGCGGACAACGACAGAAAGATTACACTTGAGATGGAGAATATGAAAAGCATTTTAGACATCAACACTAAAATATCAACTGTTTGCGGGTGCTTTGTTACATTTTAAATTTTCCTGTGCATGACCATGCAGTAAAACAAAGAAATCTAATGCTTGGGTTTTATCAAATCATTTTGGATGAAGCTAAATCACAAATTACTCACGATCATAATTTCCTAATTTGTTTTCAAACTAGTGATGTGCGGTTACATAAATTTCTTAACCGCAACCGACTGCACAGAAAGCTTCTGTAACCGCAACCAACCGCAACCGTGTAATTTTTAACCGTAACCAACCGCAACCGTTGGATTTTTGACCGTAACCAACCGTTAACCGCAGAAACACATGTATATCCGACTGTTGATCGTTTGAACGCATAGGCTCGTTGAATTAGTAGCGTATATCAGTTACCTATTGGTCATCGTAATAGACTACAACTGGCATAATAGTCTTACACATGACAGCTTTAAGACATCATTCAATTATCACTCATTTAAAATTTCAAAAGTAGAACAAGTAGGAACAAGATATATTATTCCAATTCAAAATGTAACCGTGATTAACCGTAATCGCTGATCACGTTAACCGTAACCGACCGTAACCGTGGCGCTTTTAACCGTAACCACATATGCTGTAAATTTTTGCAAATTATCACCTTTTCGAGCTGCCAAGGTCACATTTATTTGGCAACTCGAAAAGGGCCATAGTTGCAAACAGTAAAGAGCAAGTCTCTCCTTTCACCTTTTATTCTAACCACAAGTAAAAGCAGATTGGTGAAAATATGCATACAACATTTTATATATATTTTTGTTTATATTTTTACCGATATGCTTTTACTTGTGGCCAAAATAAAAGATGGAAGGTTGTAACATGGAGTCTGTCTTCTTAAGATTTATTGACATATTGACACATCTGTTGCTATTTATAAGAGTTGTTGAATGCGAAAATACGAGTAGCAAAATATTTTCGTCAATATCACAGTTCAAATTCGCAGAAAATCACCAACTTGCAGGTAGAACAAGAAGATATCGGATAAATTATGAAAATCCCGAAAGTAACAACAAGTGTAAATAATGTGATAGCGACGACATCGAGAATTTATTTCATTTCATTGTCAAATGTTCAGTCTACACAGAAATCAGGAGACAGTGCATCCTTTCATAAATCGATACATGCGAAGAAGATTAATAGTCTAGACTGCATTCAGTACATGTGAATGAATTGAAATCATTGTCGTGCTATTTGATGAGCAGAGAAAATAAGTTACAATAAAGGTTCTCCTCTATAGCTGTGACATGACAAGTGAGATTCGTTCGCATCCGTTAAAAGGAGCGATTGGGATGGCGTCAGAATGGTCAACTGATAATTTTCTTTCATTCGACAGTGCTGACTATCTACCAGGGATGCGGAGTCCTATCATTTTGATAGGACTCCGACTCCGGGTGGCAAGCATGCCTAGCCTAGTTTTTTTTTTGAAAAAAAACTGGTAACCTACATCATATAGATCATCATGGGCTTGCCTGAACCTACCTTTAGTGATCATTGCTGCATCAATTATCAATCATTTTCAATGAAGGTTAATAAAATGCCGGTTTAAGCTGGATGCATGCTACTCGGCTCCTTCCATCTTGTTGATGTGTGCTTTACACGGTTTTCTCCACTCTCTACCAGGCAGGAAAATCACCATCCTTCTTCGAAAAATATGAGCACACTTTCGATTTTAATTCGCGCACGGTTAACGTGAGGTTAAGAGGTACGAGTAATGATCTCAGACAAACTATTATTTCATTTTTATTTCTGATGTGACCTTTGGTGCGTATGTGTGATCGAGGCTAGGAGGGCTTGTCTCCCCCCACTAAATCACCGAGTGAAAAGACAATCCTTTTTTCACTATCACGATTCATTCCCTCAAGTATTACAAGCTTTGCATGCACTGCTGTCTCTGTACTTTTGTTTGACGGAGAAAGTTGACATGAAGACAGTGACAGCTAAAGACACGAGAATAAATAATTTGTTTGTATTATATTTGTGGGTCTAGTTATATGCCGGAGTCCTATCATTAGATAAAACTCCGACTCCGCATCCCTACTATCTACGATACATCTGTCAATGATCAACTGATCCATTGAGATGGCGTCATTATTGTAGCATGAATTCATTTACTATTTTTGAAAACGATTTATTTGCATGTCATTGTCGGCCCTCTTAATAAATAAATAAATAATCATAGTCATCGATTGGATAGGTATCGCGAAATAATTGAGCCGCCGATTATTAAACCTTTTGCTTTGTGATAAATGCCACTGATTTTGAGATGCCTGAATTTGATGTTGATGACAAAAGTGTATCTCTCTTTCCATCATGTACATCGCTAGCACATTCCATTTACTACATCAACATTTGAGCATTTCAGCTGCGAGTATCATCCTCTCGGCAAAATCCCCTGTGCTGTGTTTCAATTCATTTGATATTTGAATGAAATCACAATTTATCTGTACATCACTGTGAATGCTGTGTATTATGCTAGTCGTAATAAAACATTTTGACTTTTGACTTTTGACATGAGCGACTGAATTCTTCACTGATTCCATATAGCTACATACCATCATGTGTGTGGGTGTGTGTGTGTGTGTCACATCATCTTTTCTGCGGATTGTGTAATATAGGATATAATACGGATTGTGTAATATGATCTCAAATCTATGAAGATAACGATGATGTGAAGCATAAATGCAGTTCCTCATTGCATTGTATAAATTGTTGTTGTCACAGACGGTTAATATCAAGCATATGTTGCATGCTTGATGCAAACTGACACAAGCTGTGAATCCATTAGTAAAAGTAATTAAGTAATTTGATAATCTTCAAGTGCAAGAAGCATAGTAATAATCTTAAACGCATTGCAGTTTTATCTGACATCCACTTTTATCTAGCATGCGGTTTTCACCGAGCCTAACGCTGCAAACTTAATCATCAGTTTTATTATTAACCTACTAAACCCGGCTGCGATTTCTTTGCATATTTCGAATTATATCAGTAAACTTAGCCTCATCACTAATAAACTCAGCCTAAAATAGTCTCATCACTAGAGATGACATTTTGCCAATCTTCTTCACTCCACGATTGGTGCTCCCTAGCCCACTTGAGACGCTTCTCAATTTGAGCATTGCTCAAAAAAGGACGTCGACAAGGTTTAATAACTTTAACTGCGGCAATGTTCAACACACGTCGCATTGTTCTTTCGCTGTTGATGTTGATTGATTCGTCACCGGATGCCCCAGCTTGATAGTCACGTAAAATGTCCTTCGCACTCGATCTGGGATTTTGGACAACCAAATGCTTCTTCAATCGGCGCAAATCTCTTTCATTGAATTTTTCTTTGGGTCCACAATTTTGATAATTCGTCTCGTAGCATCCAGTTTGTTGGTAGCGACTGATAGTTCCGCTCACTGTCGATTTGCTGATGTTCAAATCATTGGCAATTTCGGCTTGTGACTTCTCTGTGTGTTCAAAAAGTGCTATAATTTTGCATCGAATCTCATTGCGTCCTTCCATGATGCCGCAGGCGTGCAAAATGGAAGATAAACTGAATTCACAGCTTGCTTTCAAATTTGAATTTGCAGAATGCAATGAGATATCTATTATTTACCTATTCAAAACTTTGTCAACAACATTGACAGCTCAGGCATAGAAATCAGCTAAGAGACGTTTAGTACAAGGATGCATAGACTCACAACAAATTGCAGTAATTTTTCACTTCATAAGGCAGTGTTGCAGACTTCATGGCCGCAACTGTATATTATATATATATATATGCCATCGCGTCCTGCCACTCCTAAAAAGTAGCAAATTTTTTGGTTGTGTTAATAAATGGCAAAATTGAAGCGCTGAATTAATAAAGTAATATGAATTAATATAAGTAATGAATTAATAAAGTAAGTATTGCGCTGAACGTTATAAAACAGCAATAAGAACAATTTGTCTGGTACGAACATCTTGCTTGTGCATTTCAAATTTGATTTTGCACATCCATTATTCATATCATTGATGAATTATTCAGTTACATGTAGGCTACATGTAGATCGAATTCAGACAAGAACAATGCCGTATAATTTGCCATTTTTGCTTGTAGTTTTATTCAAAACATAATTTGCGTTATTGTTGCATGATATAAAAACAGATCTTACAGCAGTGCATAACAATTTCTAAAAATATCATGCAAATACACATGCACTTCTATCACTAATTTTCTCTTTAGTAGGCCTATCTTGCTCTGTATAAAACGACCATCTTATTTATGTGTACATGCTCAACAGCTCATGTCGTCATGAAATAAGTCACCAAATTTTGCACGCTTTAAAACACTAATCGTACAATCCCACACCGCATTTCTAGCATTTCGTTCGTGAAAAACCTTGAGCCGAGGCGCAGCAGCTGCTTAGATTTGGCTGCGATCCAATCGTTCATAGGCCTACTATCGTTCCGCATTACCACCGATAAATTCTGACGTCGGCTTCGCCCATGCAATTAGCTTTTATCTTTTTCAGAGTTTATAATCACCTTCCTCATCGAGACCATGATCGTTAACTTCAGTGGAAGCCATATGTTGCTATTCTGAAATGGAAGAGAGTTATTGAAAATAGCTTTCGCATACACCGTGTAATTTTCAAAATCATGCTTACCCTGTATCACAAGAGACGAAAATAGTGAAATGTGTCTTCAAAAAATTAACATATCGGTTTACACAAGGAGTAGACAGCTACAGCAAGCAACTACGAACAGCTCATAAGCAAATAGTTTTGCAATTGTGGCTGGAGTGTGCTCATCGTCTTCAAACCATGGGTAGGCCTACTGAGGTCGATCTTGATCTCACACGTCGTTAGCTTCGTACAATACTTTCCATTCCATTTGCGAAATGTAAGATAATGGAAGAGCCAAACATCTGATTGCCCGCAAGTTTGCTGCAAAACCAGTGTCAATACAGAGCATTCGATAGACATGTTCATATTTGTAGGTACATAATAATAATAATAATAAAGCGTTTATTCAAAAATTGAAAAAAAATCGTAAAGAGGATATATATGATATACGAAATCACACCATAGAGCTAAAAGTCAAGTTAAGTTTGGATGTGAAGTGCTTGCTGTGTTGAAGTCGCTTCGGTATGTATTTGTTCAGAAGATGGCTTTTAGAACCAGCTGCCTTCCGTAAACGGCGATTCCAGTGAGGAAGTGAAAATTTTCTTTGTACATACTAGGGATGCGGAGTCTTATCATTTTGATAGGATTCCGACTTCGGGGGTTGATAGGACTTCGACTCGGACTCCAGATGGCCAGCATATATAGTTTTTTAAAAAACTGGTAACCTATGTCATAGATCATTATGGGCTTACCTGAACCTTTCTTTAGTGATCATTGCTGCATCAATTATGAATAATTTTCGATGAAAGTTTATAAAATGCCGCTTATTTAAGTTGGATGCATGCGACTCGGCTCCTCCCTGATATGTGCCTAACACGACTTTTCTCCAGTATAAACCAGGCAGGAAAATCCCCCATTCTTCTTCGAAAAATATGAGTACAATTTCGATTTTAATATGCGCTTTGCAGGAGTCGTCACACAAGATTAACGTTTGGTCAAGAGGTGATGTTCTGAAACAAACCAGTATTTCATTTTTGTCTATGATGTGACCTTTGGTGTGTAGGTATGATGGAGGCTAGGAAGGCTTGTCTTCTCTACCAAATTACCTAGTTAAAAGACAATCCTTTTTTTACAATCACGGTTCATTCCCTACTTCAACTACTTATTACAAGCTTTGCATGCAGCAGTGTCTCTGTACTTTTGTTTGACGCAGAAAGTTGACATCAAAGACAGCTATGCACGAGGATAAGCAATTTGTTTGTGTTATACTTCGGGTCTAGTTATATAAAATGATAGGACTCTGGAACTCCGACACCGCATCCCTGGTACAAACTAGGCCTACTTGATATGTCATCGTCAAGGCCACCTTTCTTCCTCTTTACCACTGTGCGCACTGTCTTTACCATCTCATAATGTGGGCCATCATAATATCATCCTTTACATTGTTAATTAGGTCATGCAGCGCATGAATCGCTGAGGATTTTTTATCTGAAAGTAATGCTTATTCTGATATTCACAGTAGCGGATTACGGGATGGTATCAGAAGCTTGCCTTCAGAAGTTTTAATTTTGCGTTCAGAAGTTTCAACTTTGATCTCAGAACTTTTAATTTTGATTTCAGAAATTGTCAATTTGTTGCTACTTTCATTTTTAACACGCTGTATAGCAAAAAAGATAAATGTCTGTCTTAAATTTTGATCATCCACATCTAATTTCGTTAATTTTATTCGTTTAATCAGGTGATAATACAGAACAAACTGTTGTGTTATCATATGCATAATCTATCGAATTCAAACATGCAGCAAACAAAAAACAAGCAAAAAGTCATGAGTAAGTCAAGTTCCAGGATTTAGGTTTTGCTCGTTCAAGACGGCGGGGAAGAATGAGGAAGAATGCTGGTAGGCATTGACACAGTCTTGCGATGTCAATTGACTTAGAGCTTCATCAATCTTTGATTCAAGATAGATCAATCTTTGTTCGCCAAATCTAGGTGCGACAACCTCAGGGTCGCGGAAATTGTGTTCAACAATGCTTTTCATCTTGGACCATAGAGTTTCAACTGGATTGAGTTGAAGAGAATATGGTCCGAGTCTTAGAACTGTGAATCCAGGATACTCAATTTTACAATTCTCAATATTGCTGTGGCACTGAGCATTGTCGCAAACTAGTACCGTGCGAGCAGCATCTCCATCAGGAAGCTGTGAAAGCAGGCCTAGTACCCACTGCTTGGCGGAATCAGAACGGAAGGCTCCCCTACGTCGAGTTGCGTGAATGACACGAAAAGATGACATGCAAAGCATGACATTGACGTTGGGTCCTTTTGAGTCAGGCAAAGTCATTAATGCTCTCTCGCCTTCGCGAGAGCGACCTTGACTGCGTCGACAAAATAGATTGCAGTTTGTTTCATCCATCCAGATTACAGTTTTTGCTGTTGTATGAACTGGGACACTTTTTCAACGTATTCACGACGAAGGTGCTTGCTTCTATCGGAATTCATCGTTGAAATTTCTACATGAATCTTTTTCAATGTGACACATCTCAATTTAAAGTAATTGTGCATTGTGACATGTGAAACAGCTATATTGTATCTTTCACAGAATTTTTCAGCCATCTGTTTCAGCATGAGCTGGGAATCTTCTTCAATCCAAATCAAAATTTGCTCCACGATTGGCTCACTTATCATTCTCACTCTTCCTCCTCCATGGGGTTTCCTACTTGCTTCTCCACTGCGCACCCATGTACAGGGTATCCGTAAATTCGCCTGACTTTTAAATTGAATATCTACATGAGAAAGCAATAAACTTTTTTATCACAAGCCATGTTATATTGCGCAACATAAAGGGGAACTTACGAATCTAACCGTAAGAAGTCAATATTTTATGATTAGAATGTTCAAATCAAGTGTTCGAAATTACTGCCATCGCAATCAATCACTGCAGTCAATCGCCGATTAATATCGAAAACACCAGCGGCAAGTTCTTCGCGTGTGACTTCATTGCAGATATCAGTGATCTTCTCACTCAACTGGTCCAGACTTTGTGGCTTACCATGATGGTATATCTTCGCTTTCATCCATCCCCAGAACCAAAAGTCGAGAGGATTCAAATCAGCAGGTGAACGTGGAGGCCACTCTCGGTCACATCCTCGACTTATCACGCGATCACCAAATGGCTGGACGAGGAAGTTTCGTACCTTTGTTGCAAAGTGGGTGGGGCACCATCTAATATAAATATACAGGAGGACAATTTGCGCTTTTGCGCAAGTTGAGGACGTACGTGCTCCTTAAGCATCTGGAGATAGGAATCAGCTGTCACTGTGTTGGAGAAGAAAAAAGGTCGTAGTCCAAACTTAGCAGAAAATCCCATCCAGACACATACCTTAGGTGAATGAAGGGATTTTGAGATGCATGTTGATGGCTTAACATCTGACCAGATAGGGCAATTGTGCGTGTTAACGATCCCATCGAGTGAAAAATACGCCTCGTCAGCAGACAATGTCATCGATTACATTCTGATTGTCGAGAAGTCAACTCGCTAACTCACAGCGCTTTGGCTTGTCGGCCGGCTCAAGTGCTTGCACGACTTGTAATTTGTACGGGTAAAGTTTTAGTTCATGCCGAAGGATTTTATGGACACTAGTCTTTGAAATGATGCCAACCTCTTCCGCCACTTTGCGAACTGACGTGACTCCTAGCTTTGATTTTCAACTAGTCTCGTCGACGACGCAATTCACAGTTGCAATTGTCATGTCATCCATTGTAGGACGGCCACTGCGAGGTTTATCATGAACGCTGCCAGTTTCTTCAAACTTTTTGATGATATTTGCAATCGATGTTGTTGTAAAAGGATCTTTGTAAATGCGTCTTTGAGTCTTAAACATTCGAAGGACAGCTGTAGCACTTCTATTGCATCATAGAAATTGACAACAATAAAACCTCTAGAATGGAAATTAAGCTTCATGCAATGCACAATAACGGCACAAAAATCGCACGCATTTTCATTTAGATGCACCTGCCAACGTCTGTATCATTGGGTTAGAATCAGTCACATGAGTAAATCGAAGCTTTTAATTGGTTCTGCATGCGCCAACTTAGTTCCCTCGGATGTGCCGCGACCTTGAGTCAATTTTCATTCTAGCGAACTTCAGATAAACAGTTTATTTCTATGTATTGCATGCATAGAAGCACTGAACTATTGCTATCCGAGTCTGAAGATCCATTGTTAATAAGATAGGCAGCGATCGTACCACTTCACATTGAGATTTCGAACATAGCATGAGGAAACACTATGATACAGACTTAAACTATTGGTTGACACACGCGTCTTTGTCATTGGTTAGCGAAAACATCACGTCATAGATATGGGATATGGCAATTCTATGCCATGAAAGCTGATTAATTTGACGCTCTCAATTGAAGATGATACGATATGAATCAATCAATGACTAAGCATGTCGTCATGGCTGGTGATGAAAGTTTCATAGAATTGAATAGGGAAAATTTTGAGCTATGGCCCTAGGTAAGGTTAATTGACATAATTAACAGCACACCTAATTGACTTTAACATTTACTGAAACTGAAATGAATTCACCAAAATTTAAGAACTATAATTGCACATATAATATTCATTACAAAAATGACTGCATGCAGAATGTAAAATTTAAGCAGTTAAATAATCGAATATTCATTTCTTATTGTTAGATTCGTAAATTCCCCTTCATGTTGCGTAATATAACAGGGTTTCTGAAGTAAACGTTTATTGTCTACTCATGTGGATATTCAATTTAAAAGTCAAGCGACTTTACGGACACCCTGTATAAGCTGTTTTATAGTTGATTCCAACTGTCTACTCAAAAATTTCCAATCGCCTCCCTCTTCGGCACAATTTACTACTCTTTGGCGATCTAACGGTGACGTTGGCATTTTCAATCGAAGTGAGAAGTGATCGAGATTAGAATTCAAAACATATTGGATACTCAAATTACAAACATAGATATTTGCTAATACAATAAATGGACAATCAATAATATCATTGTATTCTATGATATATTTCAAAAATTTGAATATCACACTTGCAAATGAATTGAGTATCTCATACGCATGTTTTGCAATTCACGTACAGTGTCACAGACATCGAATGATGCAGACAGCAGACCAGGTGTAAGTAGAGCTAAAAGGTCTGAAATCAAAGTTAAAAGTTCTGAGATCAACAATAAAGGCTCTGAAATCAAAGTTAAAAGTTCTGAGATCAACATTAAAGGTTCTGAAATCAAAATTAGAACTTCTGAAGGCAAAGTTAAACTTCTAAAGCAAACTTAAAAAGGTGTAGTGCACAGGGTTAGAAAATGCGCCAAATGAAACATACATGGACGCAAAAAGATTATGAAAGTTCAAAATTGAATATTTTGCTCAACTTACCAAAACAAAGAATTTCTTCGCGCCATTCTGAAAAACAATTTGAATTTACCACCAAATGGACAAAGGTGAAAAATTGATTTCACATCAGATGTCATGAACATCGTTCTAAGTTATATTTGGTCAAAAAGAATTGATCCGAAAAACGAGTTTTCACTCTTAAAATGACGCATAAATGGAGGTAAGTTACCTGGCATATATATATGCCATCGCGTTTAATGGGTTAAAGCAGTTCAAACATTTCTTGATATCTGGACCAAGGCTGGCTATAGATCCATTCTTTTCAGATCCAGTCGCATCGGTCACCACAATAATTTTCATCGCAATTACATATAGGCTGTCGCAGAAATGAGGAACGACTCTGAATGGATGTTACTCAAAGACGATCTATTTAAATTACAAAAAATTAATAAAAATTTTATTGCTGCCTTGCCTTGAGAAAGGGTCCAGACCCGAAACGTCAGGTGTGTGTATATATTCTTTATACGCAATTATTTAACTTGCTGACATTAAAATCACTCGGGAGAGAAAACAGATATTTTTCGCATTATTATGTTATGTTTATGTATTGACGCAAGGAAAAACAGCAATTCGTGTCAATAAGAAGGTGCTCTCTTCTCAATAGAACATGCTTATGTCATACTTGATGTGATATGAGTTTCAGCTTTATTCACAGCTAATGGTCAATAGTGACGTCACATGCAGTTAGCACGGGAAGAGGGAAAGTCGCGATTAGATAATCACACACAGACTTCCAATATGCGAACGGAACGGCAACGCACAACAGCTCAAACTCCCACACGCCCCCCAGGTCGACAGACCTCACACGCACACCACATCACTAAGTCACCGAATCTATCCGGCGGCTTCTTCTCGCGAATGCTACGACGTAAAATACTGGCCTCGTTATCCTCATCATCTTCACCGCTTAAACCGCTTTCATCACTGTTTGAGTATGTAGGAAACGTATCTAACGTACACTCCTCACCAGGGACTAGCCTTAGGTGTGAAACGTGGCGTGCAACGCCATCTTCATTCAGAATAACACTTACGCTAGAACAGATGCTAGTTATCCGATGGGGACCCGACCAAGTACTATCGCACCTCCCCGAAACACTCTTCAGGTAAACTCTGTCGCCAATACTGAAGGGATTTCTATCTAAATCCTCATACTTTGAACTTTCTTCCGAGTCAACCTTCTCAGGGCCAACCGCTGGATGTGTTTACGCTCAGTAGTCACTCCTGGCTTCTTAGAGGTGGCTGCAAACATTAACTCGTAGGGGCTTTGCCGCTCACCGTCTCTACTATTATTTACCCAGAACGTTGCTTCTTCGATATCTCGGTTCGCTCGCTTGGCACATCTCTTAACAGTACGGTGGACTCGTTCTATAATTGCGTTGCCTTGCGGGCGATAAGCACTAGAAAAAACATGTTTAATCTCCCAATTATCGAATAGCTCATAGATGTCTCTACTTCTAAACACGGTACCGTTATCGGATAACACCGAACTAGGAGGACCGAACTCCGCTATAATTTGAGACAACTGCATCGACACTTCAGATGAAGACTCATTGCGCAGCCGTCTCCAAATAGTGTACCGAGATGAAAGGTCGATTATAGTCAAATAAGGAATCCCATTATAGTGAGTTATATCAACTGCTATGTTCTGCCATATAACCGGACTAGTGCTGAAGGCGCCCTTATCCCAACTAAAATTCACCGCCGGATCTATCCTAGCACACCTGTCACAACTACGGACGACTTTCTTTACTAGCCTCCTAGAAACCAAATTTCCTAGCTTCTGTTTGGCTAGATTCAAGGTTCGATCTACACCAAAGTGGCACCTTTCGTGGATCTTTTTAATTTCCATGAGGTTGCGGTTTTGATTATCTGCGCCCTCTGCTACTGCTGCGGATAGAACATTTGCTGTGTCTGCTTGATCTCTCATAACCTGTATCCATTTTTGGGGGACACGAGTGAGCCTGTCCGAAATATTTTCAGCAGATTTCACCAAGTGCGGTTCGACTTTGATTTTTTCGGTTTCTATAATCTCTCTTAGAGTATCAAGTCGACGTTTGATAAGTCTTTCTGATAGAGCACGAGTCTTGACATTGTGCGTTTTATTGATAACTGCCGTCAACCATTTATACACAGTGGATGAATCAGTCTTAATAATTATGTCTCTCTTACCCCAGCGTAGGGCCATATTAAGCCCTTTGATAGCTGCGTCTAACTCACTAATATTGATATGTCCAGTGTCGTTATGTGGTCTCAACCACGAAGCGTCCTCTATTATCTTATCGTTAACTGTCAAGACAACACCTAGAGCTAGGTTGCTAGCATCAGCCCAAACAACAATAGGACTATTTTCAGGGACCGGCCAACTTCCCCTCACTGGATCACCATTAGTCGCTATCTGCCGCATCATCTGATTAATGAGATCCATAACTGGCGTCGTGACACTATCATCCCACTTAAGCTGCGCTAACGAAGTCAAGCGTTGGAGGAAACTACAATAAACGCGCAACCACCCAGCAACTGGAAAGTGGCCTAACAGCTCTCCTATGATGCCATTAATTTGACGCCGAGAACACTGTCCTGAAGGTATGGTGGGAATAGTTTTATCTCTTTGCCATGACAAGTCATGGTTCACTCGGATGCCCAGTACACGAACTCCTGCAGGATTCCCTAAGCTAACGGGTTCTTTGGTCAGTAATCCCCACTTTGACAGGTGATTTTTGACATGAGAGACGCTTACTTTACTTTCGTCAATGAATAAGTCATCCACGTAGCTGGAGACAGATTCCTTCAATTCCTTTTCAAGTGATATCACTTTATCTACTACTGCTGTCATAATCTTAGGAGCGACGGAGAGACCGAACCCCAGCCTGGTGAGCAAGTATATTTCATTTTTCCATCTAACGGCCTGATGCACCCACAGTGACTCATGCACGTGTATTTGTAAATAAGCTTTACGTAAGTCTAAGAGGGAACAATTAGACCCTCGTTGCCGCCATTCCCGAAGCCTATCTGAACATAGAGGTACTGAGCCCCCTGGAAAACTTTTAACGACCTGGTTCAGCATTCGATAATCTAAAACCGGGCGAATCTTTTTTTCATCTCCTTTATCTTGGAGCACAGCCATGGTAGGCAAAAAACTCTGAATTTCACCATGCTGAGTGGCGTCATACTTTACTAGTATCCCCTCGCTAACCCAAGAATTCATTTCGGCATCGAAGCCATTCCGATCGCAGGGTTTCACATAGTCAATAGGAGTTTTATGCAAATTATCGGTATTACCACCCTCGGTCCACTTCCAGCTAGCTACCCATCGACCTTCAACGAAGCTGGCGGTAAAGTCGCTATCACTAACGCTTAGGCTTTGCGGGGCCCAGTCAGCGTCGATACTGACGGCAGCTGTAACATGGGTGATGTTTGGGGAGAACTTAACCGTAACTTCTCCCTCACAATAGCTGAGTTCGAGTCTCTTGTGAGATAGAATGTCTAAACCTAGCACAACATCGACATCAAGAGACAATCGTTTAACAACATGTGCTTTCACCGGGCCTAACTCAACGTCATCGTCCGTCACAACAGACCTGAGCATGACAGCACCACAAGTATGCAACTTGTCCTTATTCATCAGCTCTAAACACAGACTAGACTGCTCGCGACGTTTCCCCTTAGCCCTGTGCTCACCTAGCAGAGTAACGCTGCAGCCGGTATCAATCAGCACTCGCAGTTTGTGTCCATCGATCCACATCGTCCGGATTAATGCGCGGATGCGGGGGCAGCATGATCCGGCACATCCACCTCCGCACGTCCGTTTCCCGAAGCAGTAGACTTGGGGCAATGGGATCGAAGATGCCCAACTTCTCCACAGCTGTAGCAGATAGTGTTGCAGTCCCGAAGAAGATGTCCGATACGCTTGCAGCCGCTGCAGCGCGGTTTGTTTGTTCTCTGCGGATCCCAACGTTGGCGTGTTCCGACGCTGGTTGTTCCAGCTGCCGCAATGTCCAAAAGTTCCGATGGGTTCGCCAGAAGGGCTTTAGCACAGGAAATGATCTGGGACAGCTCCATCTTCTCTCCACCTTGAACCTTGACTTGAGGTACAATTTGTTTTGGCAGTGCGTCCACGAGATGATACGAGACGAGTTGTTCCGGTACTGCGCTTCGGTTGCCGATCATGACGCCAAGAGCGCTCTTGATCTGATCCACGACCAGGTCTACTGACTCTCCCGGTATCAGCTTCGTTTCTTTCAAGTCTTGCCATGCGCGCAGCTTTGAGCGGCCAAACATTCGCATGAGTTCGGCCTTAATTGCGCTAAGGTCGGATTGCTTTGCAGGGGGCATCTGCTTCCATGTGGTGTAGGCCGCTCCCTCCAGGAAGATAGGTAGGATTTTCGCCAGTCGGTCATCGGTCTTCTCGTCCTTATTCTCAATGGTGATTTCGGCTGTTAGCAGGAACTTATCCATCCAGAATTCAACATCTTCTCCTCTGCCGCCCGAGAATTTCTTCACCGCGTCGATTAGCTTCATTCCCGCCTTTGCCGTGGTAGCTTGTATTGACGCAAGGAAAAACAGCAATTCGTGTCAATAAGAAGGTGCTCTCTTCTCAATAGAACATGCTTATGTCATACTTGATGTGATATGAGTTTCAGCTTTATTCACAGCTAATGGTCAATAGTGACGTCACATGCAGTTAGCACGGGAAGAGGGAAAGTCGCGATTAGATAATCACACACAGACTTCCAATATGCGAACGGAACGGCAACGCACAACAGCTCAAACTCCCACAGTTTAGTACTTTGAATTGGCAGCGCGTTTAGGTTGCGTCTGGTCAGTTGTGTATTTTTAGTCAATTTATTCTACGATGCCTACAGACGAATCTACGCAATAGAAAAACTCGAGATTGTCACCACTGAATCAGACTCGTGTCAAGCTTTCGGATCATATATTTTATATCGAATTTCGACAAATTTTTGTCACAATTGCACTGCCGAAATACACTTTTACCTAATTTTACGCTGCTTTCGCGTCAACAATGCTTTTTACGGTCAACTGCTAACAGCTCAGCAACGTCTGTTGAATTAAACCTGGCGTAAGAGTTTGGGTTTAAAATAATGCTGGTGTCGTCAGCTCCAAGAATATGCAAATTTTATCAACATGGACCCATCTGTTCACTGGCAAACTTCAATTTTGTAACATTCCCATACTCAACCATTCGGTGAGTCACCATTTCCCTCGGCTGAGGTCAGATGATTTCGGATCTCTGTTCTGCACACGAAGACTTGTCTCCAGTCAGCCCACCTGTTGACAAACAACAGCATTCTTCACGCCGCAGTTGCTGACGCTTGCGTCCGATAAATGATTCGACAAGTCTCACTCAATGATGATGGGCGGGACAGACGATGGCTGACATGCAATGATCAGTTATGGCCTTTGATCATATGAAGCAACTAACTTCCAATCACTATTCACTAAACCACATTGTTAACTAAGTTACTAAACCAAGTGTATTGGCTGACCAATTAAATAAGTTTGGTAATCAATTTATTATGAGCTTACGATTAAATTTCATGAGAATGATATATTTCTATATATCAATATATCGATTACTTCTACATATTATTTCTAATGTATTATAATTCAATAAATCAATAAACAAGAAATAAAGACCTGTTCGGGTTGTGCAACGATACGTGTGTTCAATGCAAAAAATTTTATATAGGAAAATCTGCCCGCATGTTGAAAACTAGGCACCAAGAGCATAAGAAGGCCATTGATAATAAAAGCAATAGCAGTGCTATTTATAACCATTTGCGAGATAGGCATGGGGGAATAGGCGGCATCGGTAAATCTCAGGCCAAAGCAATAACACTGCTTAAACCGCAGATCAACAGGAAACACGAAATTCCAGACTACAATCTCTCTTCACAATTCAATAATCATGCAAACCGTCAACACACTTCTTAACATACTCACATCTTCGAATATATTCTACTCGTATACTTCACACAGCTGCATCCCGTCTGTTACCATCGACCGTTTGAAGGCGCTGGACGCCGAAGGCCCGTCTGATTTTTCACGTTTAATTTTTAAGAAACTATCGACCAAAACTTTGGGGAGTTTTTTCTAACTTGTTTTTGACGATAAAATGATCTCCCGTCGACTGGTCAACTGTGTAAGTACATGTATTTTAGTCTAAAATCTTTGAAAATTGCAATGCCAGACACTACTGTTCTCTCTGACACCTTGAGCCGTCGTTCGATCCTATGCGATCGCATGCGGGTCTTCTTGCCAGGGTTAAATTATGTCAATAAACACGATCTGTTTAAAACACGGCATACTGTTCTGATAAAAACGATCCCTGTTAAAACATGTGTCTTCCTGCAAGAGTAAGATTGTGTCAGCAATTAATTAAGCGCGATCTGTTCTCGCGGGTTAAAACCTATGTCTTCTTGTAAGAGTTAGATTGTTTCATTAAACGTGATTTGCTATTATGATCATTCAAATCGGCAAAGCAGTCGAAGTGAAGTCAACAATTACAATTCTTCAAGGATATGTCATGAGGCGTATCGATCATTGCTGTTAAGTGAAGACATCTGCATTACTGCGTACAAACCGTTGGCAAGATTGGCCACAGTCAATCACATTTGTGGCAAACATCAGGACAAAATAGTGGCACAATTTGAAAAATGCTTGCTAAATGAGTAAAACTTTATTTTCAGTTCGAGCTTCTATCACGGTAATGAATTCATTATCAAGATAAAGGTCTACTTTTCCAATGATTAAATTTTCTGTTTTATCCAAGCTCTGCGTGCGGATTCACTGAAAGATTTCGTCAAACCAAACATTTGCTATAAACATATTTTGGCCACCTAAAGCCTGGCTACTTCTGTGAGTGGTTGGCAGAACAATCATAATGTAGTCCATAAGTTTTTCTTCTCAATCATTCTTGAGTAGCGAGAAATGCATCCCGGCTGCATTAGATAACCTCCGATTGAAGCAGGCAAAAAATAGGGTATATATGGTCGAATCCAGAAAGTGACGGTTCAGTCACGTAACCAGCATAGTGTGGGTTTTGCATTATTATTCATTCTAGTGTCGTTGTAATTCGTTCAATATTACATTTGCATCCCTTTCAGCTGTTTCCCGAGAAGGTGGTTGCACTCACAGTGATTGTTTCAAAGCTTTGCAAAGTGTAAATGATTCAATAGATTAATTTGGAACAAAATACAAGTACAAGTAACGCAACCTCGTGCATCTGTTATCACAAATCAACATTAGAAACTATGCGTATTTATTCGGATTGCACATTGTGTGAAACAACCGCTAAAATGATGGATGCATTAATCTCTCCTAACCACAGCTTAGAGAATTCAGGATGTCATTTAGGTCAAATGGACCCCCCAAGCCCTTAAGAGCGAGTAATGAGATGCATGCACTTTTGCGTTTAAATAATCATTAACAATGAACAAATTATTAGAAGCAACAACAAGTATACATTCCGGATCGAAAAGATCTCACACATCCTCAGCTTATTTCAAATTACCGTGCGAACTTCAAATCAATGTGCAATTTTGCATAAAAAGGCTGCGAAAAACCCGTCACATTTTGTGATCAGATTCTCCAAATTATTTCCTAAATTCGCCTATTAGAATCTGTTGCCAAAACCTCGAACGGAATAGCCTAATTCTTGTAAGGAGTAACAAATTTCAAAGACTTTCATAATTTAGAAATAAATCCCCAAATTTAGAATTCATAAAATTTCCCAAATTTAGAAATAATTCAGCAGATCATGCATGACAAAGCTAAAATCTGCATGCCGTCACTCTTTGTCTGAATGACAAATTCAATGAGCTCAGAACTTCAGATTATGCTAACCAGGTACAGTCACTGAATCGTATACAGGCTTAACTATTTTACAAGCTACAAATTAATGAAAAATCCATATCCTTCCCTGTTACTTACATAATTGAATCATTGAACCATACGGGTTGATCTTCAAAAACGTAAAACAAAACAATATTCAAAAAAATGCTTTTATTTAACAGGTCGCAGTATACAAAATGCCTTGAATAAAAAGTTAGCAAAAAATATAAAGTTTTAGTTAGCGGATTTAAGCGGTTAACCAACAGAAGTTTGTTGATGATTATCTCACAAATTATCTGTCCATTGCCGGATACTGTATGTCAATATCTATACAAGCTAAAGTGTGTATATTCCTATATCCTTGAATGAGCGCTTGAGATATTTCATTGCAAATATTTATAGATTTGTGAACCAGAGAAATGTAACAAAAACCAATCGCTAAGCATTATGATTGTCCGGAATTCAGGCAGGATTCGTTTGTGCGTGCCATCTTCCCATATCCATGTGCAATATACGTTAAGAGTTACACGTGAATGTCATTTCATTTATCTGCATAGGGCTACCGCACTTTAACTGTGTATATTAAATGAGATTTTCAGAATACATGAATTTAAATGCTATCACCGAGATCACGCATCAGTATCATGGCACAGCTTCAAAGATGCTCATTTGCAGAACTAAATCAGGGGTTCCCAACCTTTTCATGTTGCGTATACCCCAAAGTAGAAAATCATAGGATTTTTCACTATTCCGCGTACCCTCACTTAACATATGAAAAACAGCAAGAATTCAATCATACTAAAATTTGATTACGCGTAGAAATATACGAAATTCGTAATTGAATAGCACAAAAACAACACAGGAACAACGCAAGCACAGCGAAAGCCATACTTCAGCATCAAACAAGCTCTTTGTTTGCTTTTAATCATTACTATGGTGGAGAATCCGCATTCATATGATTATGTGGTTGGGGTCGAGTTGGTGGTCGCTAATTAACAACGGTTGCTTCAAGGCCAATTAATGACAATACAATGCGGAATGCGCACAAAGTTTAACAGTTCAACTGACCCATGATCAGGAAAGTAATGAAAGTAAAATAGAATTATGATAGATCTCCCATATTCTGCGTACCCTTCAAAATTCCTTCGCGTACCCCACAAGGGGTACGCGTACCACAGGTTGGGAACCCCTGAACTAAATCAAGAGCACCGTTTCTTAAGTACATTGCAGTTGAATATACTTGCCATCATATCTCAAAGCACATACTCATGCACATTATACACCGGTTGAAGGATGATTTCAACGACTATTAGCCTTAGTTATGAAATCCCTTATGAAATGCGACTTTCTTAAACACAGCTTCAGTTGAATTAAGCAAAGGTTTGAAGTATCGTAAAAGTCGCTCGTCTCTCCAGCCCCCCAAGTTTTTCTTAAGAAGAGATTTCGGAGGTTCTGTATAGTGAAGAAGTCGAGCAGACCCTACATCGACAAAATGAGTCACAGAGTTCTCCCAAAATTCTACTCGTCTATGCACAGACATGCGCTTCAATTTCTCTCCTATAACAATAGCTTTCTGCTTCATGTTGTAGATTACACGATTCTCCAAAGACGTCCTTTCAAAGAAAACCACGTGATGTTTCTTCACAAAAGGATTATCTCGAGTAGTTGGTTCTTTCGGCAAGTCTCCACGCAAATAATTCATCCAGAAAATGACTTCAGCGACATCCCGCCACGATTTAGCAGTCACTGATTCTAGGAAATCATCAATTCGTTTGAATTTATACGGAAATATGATTTCGTCAAGATCTATAAACATAATGTAATAATATCGGTTTGTATAGCGATACAAACAATCATTCATTGCCTCAAGCTGTCCATAATAATGTAAAACATTTTTCGCTGGTGGAAATTGACCCGATTTGTCAAAGGGAATTCCTTCTAATTGCCATGGTAGCGCTGTTACAATGCCATTGTTCACATAATGTCGAAACACAGGTTCTAATTCCGGCGATATTGAATGATTGTAAAAAATGAAGTGATCAACACCAAGAATTCGATTCAATTCTATCCACGTTACTACATGCGGTGCATCATAACGCGATCCGAATAGCGGTGCCATACACGCGACAATTTTGTGCTTCTTTGGTGGATGCTTTGGTATTGTCAGAATTCTCACTGGTCGAACAGCTGTCATTTTATCAAATGCAACTAATACAGAAGACGGTGAAGAGTTGCCATGTCCTGAAGTCGGTTCACACAAGAATAAATGTCCGACGAAACTGGAAATAGGAAAGATAAATAGTTATAATCACAGAAACAAGCAGTAGGCTAAAAAGAATACCCTAAAACAGGGCTCTAAAGATTCCAGAAAATCGTAAAAACTGAGTCGTGAATGAGGCAATAATTTGAGTAATTTGCGTTAGAATAATTCCGTCAAATTTTCCAAAATACTAATTTTCTCGAAAATCGGGATTATGCACAAGATACATGTATTAGATCAAGGGCACTTGAATTTTTCTGTTTATTCTATATTTTGCAATGAAGCGCTTACCAAGGGTTAAAGAATGACGTGTTTTAAAGCACTGTTTTAATAGAATATATTCCTCTGTAATTTTATAGAAACTTCCAAGTAATGACATTCTATGTAAAATTCACTTAAGCAAACAATTAGATATTGGCTTCAATAACATTCCAAGCTATCTCTTTGGTATTTAGATGGATTTGAAGTTTTTTTTAAGCTACAATACTCAGTACTGCATTTTAATCACACGTTGTCAGTGTAAGGCATGATTATTGCAGGTCGCAGTTTACTATTATAAGGTTTCTAGCATCCATTTAAAACTGTTTTGTTAGAGTGACATATACAATAGTTTTTTAATGCAATGAATTATTGAAAACAGTGGTTTAAATCTGCTTTTAGATCAAACCGAGATTTGTACAAATTGCACGAAAACATAAATTTCAACGACTCTGAAGTCACTGTAGTTTTACCATGTCCATAAACTGTGTTTCTAAACATGCATTTTAAAAACCATGATTTTCAAATGAAAACCTAACAGGGATACCAGCCTTTCATGATCATGATTTATAGACTAGTTGATATGCAGGTCATTTAAAGTTGTATTCAAAACGAGAACATAAAGGCAGATGAACCAGTAATCCTACACTGTGTCTATCCCTGGCTTGCTAAGAGGCGAATGCGAAAGTCTTTTTCAGGAAATTTAGCAGCTCTCAGCAAATATGACCATGTTATCGGCATAGCGTGCATCTTATATTAGTTATTGCATCTTTATTATTGCATAGATTACTCAATTGTGATGAAAGATGACAAATGTTCAAATAAAAAGCATAGACGCTTGTTGTTTTGCTTTAAAACATTTTTAAATGCATATTTTTTAAAAAATCATACCTCGAACTTCGCTGTGAAGAGCGTTCCCAACATAGCGAATTAATCAAAGTATAAGTATGTATAGATCACGAATTATATACATAGCTGAACAGTGCTTTATCTTTATGAAGATTTCTGATCTATACTTGTTGTCTTAGAAATCATCCAGGTTCACATGTTCAATAAAATGAAATGCAGTCGGCACACAGAATAAGATTGTTTAAATCTTTCAGTTTGCATAATTCTGTGAGCATGCATCTTTCAAAGCTCAACGTTGGAGCAAGAGCCTCTTAACCCTATTAAGACCGGATGAGATATCTCTCCCCCTTCCCCCCCAAATGTCTTTTATAATCTCAGAATGAATGGAGCTGAAATTTGGAACCTTTCGCCCAAATGTGATGAAATTAGGCCAAGTAAAAGGTCAAATTTGAAAGCAAGTTATTTTGAAAAGGTCATTATGTAAATGACCAATTTTCAGGAGATTGGTGAAATCAGGACAGACTCAAATCATCAATTACCATTGCATAACCAAAGTGCCCACGGCAGGGTTTTTGGCGGCCGGTTCCAGCCCTATGCCACGGGTTCCGCACGAAGAAATTCCATTAGTTAAATCAAAATTCTAATATGATAAGATGATTATCGCATGAAAGCGTCTTAATTAAGATACTGTTGAGGGCATTGTGATAGGCAACGAATACAACTCAAAAAGAGAATTTTGGAAATGCAGGCAAATTATATATTGTCAGTTACTGTCTTAGTTATACATGTATATCGTAAAGAAAGATCGAGGCACTGTATCTAAATGATTGAATTCACTATATATGTAGTGGGTTATGATAATGTGTACATTTTGTGAATTGGTATCCACTATTTGTTGCATAAAACTGACAGCATTGCTTGTGAAGTTATTATGAGTAGTGTTTGATGTATATTGGTCTAGGTGATTTGAATTGATTAAGATGCGAGAACAAAAAATCTCAATTTTCAAAAAGGACATTTTTTCGAGGTCAAACTTGCAATGTTCCCATGTGCAGAATTTCACATAAATTTGAGTTGCTTATCATACATGAATAGAAGCTACACGTCACAAAAAATCGGAGTCGTAGTAATTATAATTTTGGAGCAATATCAATAAAATTTGATATGTGTGGCTCTAGGTTGTTGAGCACTTTCGGGGTAGGACAGGCTTAATAAGTTTATTCATATCATTTATAGGTTTTCCCGATCAAATATAACACCCTGTCAAACCAAATGTAACACTAGACAATCGCTTTGTAGCATGTCAGACCAAATGTAGATTCAATGCAGCGCATCGATTGCAAATCTAATTGTTGGTAGATCAAATATAATCTGTCAGATCAAGTGTTGAATTCTATTCATTCTCTCGTTCTATTGTGCACCATAGGTAGAACAAATATCAAACTAGTCTCTTTATAAGTGGCAGATACAGACCAAATATATGTTGTTATCATCGGATGCTATCAATGATGCGATATCAAAGAATTTCCGTCATTGACAAGCAGCGCTTGGTAGACGCTCATAGTCATGGCGAGGATTATGTTGCACTCGTCCGCCAACTTGGGATCAAGAGGTCCACAGCGTACGCCATCATTCGAAGAGCCAATGACAATTAAGGCATCGTCGCCTTTCCTCGAGGTGGAGCTCGTCCGCAACGGACTCGTGTGACACCTGCTCTGAGGGAGGCCGCAGTAGCCATTGTGGAGCAACATCCAGACTTCACTCTGGATCAGATAAACTCTGAATTACGCGTAGCTATTCCGACACACGCGCCGATCGGAAGATCAACGCTTTCGAACATGCTGTATGAGGAGCTAATTGTAATGAAGAAATTAAAGGATGCGCCTGGTCAACGAAATTCGGAGGTGGCAAAGCAAAGACAAAGAATTTGCAGAATTGATCATGCAGCTGATGAACAAAGAGCTCATCTTCATAGATGAAGCCGGCATCAATCTGTGGACGAGAACCAGAGGACGCGCACGGGTAGGCGAGCGAGCTGTACGAGTAGTTGGTGGTACAAGAGGACGGAATTTCACTATGACACTTGCTGTTAGTGCTACTAACGGTCTAATTCACCATGATCTGATCAGTGGAAGAATGAATGGCGAACGGTTCAAAGAATTTCAGCGAGAAGTGGTAGAGCATTTTCCCGACGATGGAGTGGAGAAAGTCCTTATTTTCGACAACGCGCCTGCTCATCGAAGTGCTGGTGATGTCAGTCTTCCGCAGACAGTCACACTCGAGTGGCTTCCACCGTACTCACCCATGTTGAATATTGTGGAGAACTGCTTCTCTCAGTGGAAGGCCTCCGTAAAGCGAGGTTTAGTGGAAGTAACAGATCAGCTTCATGATCAAGCTCCTCAGGAGAGAGAAGCCACTTTATGTCAACTTGCGGAGCAGAGTGTGTCGGTCATCACCCCAGAGGAATGTGGCAGCTACTTTAGACATTTGCAGCGGTATTTGCCAGCGTGTTTATTAAAGCAGAACATTTTGATGTAAATTTGATTTGATAATTTATGCACATGGATTATCAAGTTGTTCTCACATTCAAATATTTTTCGGCTTCAGATATTGACCTAAGAAAAGTGGGGTACTCAAAAATTCCTGATCATTCATATATGTTATCAATTCTTATTCTATTCTTAGGCATGAGTAAATTAATCGTTTTCACATCTTGTATGTTGCGGAAATTCACCAGTATGACATTCAATTAATGGTTGATGTTCAAATGTGAAGTTAATTGCATTCTTCGTAGCATATCAATTCAATAAGATCTGTATGACACTATGATTCTTTTATTATATTTGATCTGTCATTGTTAAATTTGCTTTTGACTAATCATCATTATTACATTTGATAACAGCCTTATGCTACATTTGATTTGACAGGTTATATTTGATAACTGCCCTAATGTTACATTTGATTTGACAGGTTATATTTGATAACTGCCCTAATGTTGACGTGTTACATTTGCTTTTATCTATATTACATTTGGTCAAAACAAGTGTTATATTTGATCGGGAAAACCTAATTCAATAAAGAGCATTCAGTCTAAGTGATGAAAATTTTAGATCCTATCTGCACTTTCATTCGGAATACAAAAATGATGTATGTCAATTTTGAATGCTACCTATTTACATGTTATTGAAGCTCCAATCTTATTAGTGGGGAACTTATCCGTAAGGATATAAAAGACAGATGTGAAATGCATGACTGCAGTCAGATGCAATACAACAAATGTAGTATGAACACACTCTCACAGCACGGTTTTGTGATGTCCAACATGATGTCCAACATTAACTACAAATTCCTGTGCATTTGAGATCAGAGTTCTGATCAATAATCAAAACTTCGCTTGCACATATTTTGTAGTCCACAGAAGATTAATTTCAAAATATCTATTTTTTAAACTAAATGCGGCATTAAATGATAATCCCAAGTTTTGTATAGAAAGTCGAAACTTAGATTCACAAAGCGCTTATTAAAACTGGCCATATTTTACGATTAAAATCAAGAGAATTAATAAACTGCTTGCTGGTAGATGTCATCTTCATGACAACTGGAAAGGAAGGAAACAGCCGCAGGTGACGGATTCAATCAAAATTATGGGAACATTATTATGAGAAAGTTCAGTAACTAAAAAGAACTGTTATGAAAACAAAATGTTTGTGAATACATCAGATCGATAATCGCAACTGTACTCATGCTGGAATCACGCATACTGGCTAATAGCATACATTCCATGCTTTTAATTGATTGAAACACTTCATGAGAACATCTGTAATACATATTTCATTATCACAGGAAAACAATTGAATTTTGATTTTTCAATAATCCACATTCAATGGAAATTGTAGACTATTCTTTCCTTAAGATTTTTATCAACGAAAAAGATAACATGTCAAGCATTTGAAGCTCTGCTTGACTTTTTTGCCGACAGAGGACTGGGAATACATAAAAGTATCGAAAAGGCTATTTAGTCATTTCCCACATCAATTTCGAAGTTCCTGAAGACGTGGTTACTTTTATTTCCTTTGAAATAGGTCGATGAGTTCATGGTTTGAAATGTGCAGACAAGATAATAAAAAATGTTTTGCATTGAGTTTAGGGATAGTATGAATTCTTCACATCGAGGACATGTTGACTGTCGAATGCAGCATTGGTGTCATCTGACTGATGAGGCCTTAGCTTGTCCACTATCTTCGAATCAGACGTTATGGTGTAATTATCTTGATGGCATCCTCCACTGGTGGACTGGTTACTTGATATAGCGGGACATGGCACGCAGGCCAAGATTAAAAGTTAAAGGATATGAATAAAAAAAATATATGCAGAACGACAAATCTATAGATTCTAATTCAATTCATTCATACGCTTTATTTAATGAAACAAATTACATTAATCAACATAAAGCGTCAGATCTTCTGATCTTGTGCAAGTCGCCGCACATGCTGGTCAGCGGACAGCAGGTCCGGTGCACCACAGTCCTCATGCAGCATTTCTCGGTAAGTCTTCCTTTGACCTTGTCCGCGCCTTTGCCGCTGCGCTGGCCGCCAGAGAAGAAGGCGCTGCGCAGGCTGAGGACATGACTTCTCGGTCCGAAGGAGTTCTCCAGCGAGGGCCCGACGGTCTTGCCGCAACTTTTGACTTAGTGGTAGCAGTCCCGCGCGCTGGTACAGGTCTGCGCTGCGCACACGCTCCGGCCAGTGCACATTGAAGGCAGCCCGCAGCAGGTGAGAATGCGCTCCGTCCAGCTCGGTCTCTAGAGTGCGCGTCAGGGTCCACGTGACGGCGTTGTATAGCAAGACCGTCTCGATGGTCGCAGTGAACAGCCTGACGCGCAGCTCGTCCGTCAAAGCCTCTGATGCGAAGACAGCTCGGAGCCTTCCCATCGCCGTCCACGCCAACCGCTTTCGTCGCAGGAGGTCCTCCGAGCAGCTCGGCACTCGGCCACCCAGGTACGTAAAACTTCTTTGGCAGATGGAAAGGGGAACTTCGTCGAAGAAAACGTTTACCTGTGGTCCTGGGACACAAAGCACTTCTGTCTTGGCTGCATTCACTTGCAGGCCAACTCGACGGGCTGTTGCAGTCAAGGAGCTGAACATTTCTTGTGCACCAGCAACGGTGGACGAAACGATCGCAAGGTCATCCGCGTATCCGAGCACAGACACTCGCTGCTCCGGCACTCTTCTATCCACCCGACGCGCCAGCAAAAATCCTTTGCTGTCATCTGGGATGGCCACACGAAGTACCCAGTCCAGGAGAAGAACAAACAGGAACGGAGCTAGCGTGTCACCCTGCAGAACACCCGAGCTGGTACAGAACTCCTGGGTCACGCCGTCCGCTGTCAGGACTCGAGCAGTCGTCTCCTTATACATGGCCATGATGCCGCTGATCAGTCTTGGATGCACTTGATATATATTTAGTAACTCGTTCAGACAACGCGAAATAGAAATTAAATAGATTCTAAGTATCTGTCAGAGTGATATTTAGGTAAGAATCTAACGGCATCTTACAACGATCGCACATTTTCTGCCAAATTATGATCAGATCCTATGCAAAGATTCTGACAGAATCCTTTAAAGGAATTGAAAGGTACTTCTATTCTTCCCCCCCCCACATTTTTCAAGTTTTCCAAAATCATCAAATTTCGCCAAAGTTAGTCTTATTGGGTTTAGAATAGACTTGATCTGTCAGTGAGTGACACTACAACACGACTGAGAAGTCTTACTTGAACCCTGGGATGAAGGATTGTTCCCGTGGATACTCAGTTAGAAAACAAGGTACAGCTGTGATCATGAACTTCGAGGTATTGTTGTCTACAGACAAATAACGAGCCGTTGTCTAATTCTGAGGCTGTAAATGTTCTACAAGTCATATAGGAGGAGTTTTACACACTCAACGGTATGCCACGTTAGTGAGACTGCCCGTAGGGGCAAGAGAAGATCGTTGACGATGCAACAGTCCCGGTGTTATAGTTCTCTCTCTCCCTCTGTCTCAGTTTCCTACCGGAAACTAAAACCATGGTTTAATATTCCGATAGGAAAATTAAACCCAACATTTTTAAGTGTGTTTTAGTTTCCCACTGGTTTTCCCCTGGTGTTGCGGCTTCTAGTTTCCTAATAGGAAAATAAAACCTGGTATCATTTTCCTACTAGGAAGCTAAAACCATGGTTTTATTTTCCGATCGGAAACTAAAACCTAGGGAAACTGAATCTCGTAACACCGGTGTTACGAAATTTAATTTCCTTAGGTTTTAGTTTCCGATCGGAAAATAAAACCATGGTTTTAGCTTCCTAGTAGGAAAATGATACCAGGTTTTATTTTCCTATTAGGAAACTAGAAGCCGCAACATATACACATAATATGCTAAGCCGCTATACTATGTTATCTGCTAAGCCGGAAGCTTAAACCAGGGGGAAACTAAAACACACTTAAAAATGTTGAGTTTAATTTTCCTATCGGAATATTAAACCATGGTTTTAGTTTCCGGTAGGAAACTGAGACAGAGGGAGAGAGAGAACTATAACACCGGGTGTCAACAACAGAAATGTGGGGGGGGGAAGAATAGAAGTACCGAATTGAAAGATTAATAGAATTGGCGCATAGTGTACTAAAAAGTGTGCTCCGGGCAAAATTCGTTTTTGATTTTATTGTCTTAAAAGCAAGTTTGTACATCAGTTGTCCCTTCCATCTGTATCCGGCACTCTGCAAAGATTTGCCTTACGAGATATCCGCTTGTCTAATGGTCGTGATGACGTCAGCCGTGATAAACAGCATTGTATGCAGGTGTAGCGTGCAATGAATGAGTAAGTCGATTTCATGAAGAAGTACACTGAGGGCCAATGGGAAAAGTCATTTATGAATCAGAACATGGACAGCACGAATGAAGGTGAACTTTGTCATAGTTTGTAAGCCTTCTCATAAGTAGTTGTTGACATGTAGAGAGCATCATTTAATGAAACACATCATACAATGAGTCCATTTTAGCTTGCTCGTGAAGCTGAATTTTGATCAGATGAAGGCGACCCCTCCCCCATCAACTTTGTAAATGTAATGTACATTTATAAACCTCTGTGTCGCCCTTAGATAAATTCATCAATATCACGCTACCTGCGACATGATTAGATTTATTGCCGCACACGGAAGGTTTCCATAGGCCATCTCAGAAAAGGACTGAATTATCTCTCCCAGAAATTTATTAGCGAAATGCAAGAAAATATAATTGTCAAAAATCACAAACTGCCCGACGTTTTTTAGCAGTCACGCTAGTTACAAATAAGACGTCCCACTTGAGACAATGTTGTTATTCTTCAGTTAAAATCAAAGTCTCTGTGAAGCATATCGAAGACTTCCAACTTCCGCAAAATGCCGGGGCCTACTTGTACATACGATGTCCATTTAGCTCACTGTGAGGACAGGCCTAAGTACCGCACTGATGCACATTAGCCTAGGAAAATTTGCGAACGATGCCCTTTTGTAGCACATTTCATTTACGAATATCAGCTGTTTTTGTGAACGACTTTATAATATTTCATTTCATCGGCAACACAGAACAGAGACCGTAGAGACCCAATTACTTCCTTTCCTTCGAACTCTATGATTTCCATCACTAGTATCGAGATATTATTTTTTTCTTTATCTCTCTATGCTACTCTCTTTCAAATATCAGTTAGAAAATCAATTATTCAGGCGAAAAGATATTAAAATCGTGCAAGATGCAAGCAAAATCAGCAAGTATACAATGAATCACTTCATAATTAATTTGAACAAATTCAGGTAGAGAGCATTGATCGAATGTACCGGAGTTTTCCGCTTAATATACCCGGTATATTAACTGGAAAATGATGAAATTGCAGAATAAGTTTGTATCAGGTTGATTTAACTGGGTATATTAAGTGGAAACACCACAAAATACGCATATTTAATATATGAGATGAGATCCGTCACTTAAAGCAACAATGGTTTATTACAGGTGCTTATAATTTGGTACATATGAGCTTGAAACTAAACTGTAATGAAAACAAATTGACAATTTGAATGTTATTTATTACAATTATTAAGGTGCAAAATGAGGAATGCCGTAACAAACATCTGAATAACAACGTAGCAGTTCTTAGGTATAGTCCCCCTACAATAGAATTTTCAATCCCGGGATTAGGTAACATCTGTTCTTTGGGCAGTTACGAGCTGCATGAAGATGGAGTAACGAGGCTATGGACAAAGAATATTGAGTAGCAGATGCAATGCGTGAAATAAGAAAGTTAGCGCGATGCAAGATTTAAATATAGACTTATCCCACGATCACCTTAACAATAGACACTTGCAAACTCGAGTATGAGCTACACCCATACAGTGTTGTATGACATAACGTACTTATTGTCAATCGCAACCAATTAACTGATATCAAAAAATAAAAATATGTTCAGGTAGTCGAGAGAAGTGTTATACATACAGGCGTAATAATATCTAATGATTAATATTTAATATCTGGCTTTTACCAGACGTCAGAAGAATCGCGGGATTTGCATTTCGATTTGAAAATCTCATACCAGGTTTTAATGCGACAACGCATATTGTGTGCGACAACCAGATCTATTTATTGTTATAGCTTCTGTCTGCATGTGAAAAGATAAGTTAGTACTAATTCATGGACATTAACGCACATGTCTATCTGATATAATTAGCTGTAGTTGTACAGTGCATCGTTCAAAAAACTCGTCAAAGAATTTAAAACAGCGCCTAGTATTGTTCAGCCTACGCATGCTATCGGTAAATGAATTAAGCCTGCTAATCGCGGGATCATAAAAAGTCGGGATTTTGAAACCCTACTATGCAGGTAATAAGACTTATTCCTCCGCCTAGTCTTCTTCTGCTGTGATGACATGAGACACAAAGATGAGTGCGAGACACAGAATTATATTCATCTGCGTGCACCTCAGTTTCCTAGAAAGGAAGGATCATATCTAACCTTAATATCGAAATGGCACATCACAGAATTAGACAACTTGCTCCTTCTCGAAACTTGCTTCGTGTATCGCATGCTGTCAGAAATGTCAAAACCATGGAATGTCAGCAAGAGGAAACCAGATGCTACAACAGGATGGGCGTGTGTCAGGTGATCTCCCTTCCACACACCAAACGCACATTCGCCTGGCTAACATTCGATTCAGCGTATGGACTATACAGTGAGAAAGATGTGAAAACAATTTTCCGTGCGCCTTTCTACTTTCTTCAACTTTTCTTTAATATGCGGCGGAAGGGTATGGGGGGGGAGAAAACTGGAAAAAACAATGATCTGAATTAATTCTTTCGAATCTCTAGGAATTTGGGGCAAGTTCGAAGCACTTTGGTTGAATTCACTTTAATTATCAAGCGACGACGCACTACTTTTTTTCCTATCTCTTTAAGGTATTCGGAATTCTTTTTTGCCCACTTAATAGGTTCCTCGATGTGCCATCAATTTCGTATTAATCACACTTCTAGCAAACCGAAGCAGATAAACAAAATATTTAATTCTGTGGTGCTAGATTTACAAAAATCATCAGAAGTGTTATTTCCAAGAAAATGGCTGAATGTTACAAATACATAATGAAACTTTGACGCGAGTTAATATACCCGGGTATATTAAGTGGGAAACTCCGGTACTAGAGGAATGTTTCACTCCCAGCCAGAGACCTGAGCTTCTTCACACCCTCTGAGGCCTGAGGGGGATCCAGTGGACCCCTTTCACAAATTCTTAGTTTACCTGCTTAAATCGATATAAAAAAATTAGGAAAGTTGATTTTAAGTGAAACAATGATGTTTGCGTGTAGCAAGTCGATATGACTGATCCTTTCAGTATCTTTCAGTCTTCTCATTAAACACGTGCGAAAATGTGGTGTTTTTGTAATTCAACGTCATTTAGCACAGTATCAGTTGTACTAAAAGGCGGTTTTACGATGTTTGCTGTCACCTTATAACCTCAATTGATTGTTATGACATTGATTTATTCCACGTAGCAGAACCTTTACATTTGTCCGTTTTTTCAAATTTATTTATACCTATCAAAAATAGGCCTAAAATGACCCATAATTGTTGCACTTTTAGACGCTCGAAACAGCTGTGGAGATCTGAAACTTATAAATTACTGCTGTGAAAACTTTGCCAACAGTCTGTTTTTAGTGTTGAACTATGAATATAATGATAGCTTTCATTTCGTAAACTGATTTATGACGAGCTGTTCATTCAATCATGTGCAAAAGCAAAATATTCACATTTTGCGATGTTTTAACATAACGCACATGCATGAGCATGATGTAAACAATGGATAAATAAATTTCACTTTATGCATTATCGTGGACATGTCCAAAATCATTTTTCATCTAATATCAAACATTTTGTTATGGGAATATCTACACTCCCTGAGATGTGAGGGGGTCCAGTGGACCCCCTTGACCTATCTACCATACTTCTATTGATTCAATTGAAATGAAATAACACATGCAATTTTGCTGCAAAAATGATGATTTTAAATGGGCATGAGCGGTTGATATATCGTCAGCACAAAAAGTGAAGTAGAAAGATATGTTTCCGGAGTCCACTGGACCCCCTCAAGTCTCTGAGGGTTAACCAATCATAATGCAGTTTGGATTTATAAACATTTTATTTCACACCTTCATATTCTATGACTACCTTATAGGTAGTATACCTTAATCAAAATTTAAAGTAATCTGTATTACTTGTATTAGGTACTTGTTTAAAGCATGTGAACATCTTTTTTCAAATGGTCTATGTAAAAATACTGTTCAAACCAGGGATGCAGAGTCGGAATCCTATGAAATGACAGGACTCCGGACTCCGGCGTATAACTAGACCCGAAATATAATACAAACAAATTATTTATCTTTGTCTATAGCTGTCACTCACTGTTTTGATGTCAACTTTCTCCGTCAAGCAAAAGTACAGAGACAGCAGTGCATGTACAGCTTGTAATAATTGAGGGAAGGAACCGTGATAGTGAAAAAGGATTGTCTTTTCACTCGGTGATTTAGTAGAGAAGACAAGCCTTCCTAGCCTCGATCACACATACGCACCAAAGGTAACATCGGAGACAAAAGTAAAATATTAGTTTGTTTGTGAACATTGCCTCTTACCCTCACGTTCAATCGCTGTGTGATGGCTCTTCCATAGCGCATATTAATATCGAAAGTGTACTCATATTTTTTTGGAGAAGGATGGGAGATTTTCCTGCCTGGTAGAGACTGGAGAAAACCGTGTGAAGCACACACCAACAAGTGATGTGCAAAATTGGTAAACCTTCATAGAAAATGATTGATATGAAACAGCAATTATCACTAAAATCAGGCTCAGGTAAGCCTATAATGATCTATTATGTAGGTAGCCAGGATTAAGGCTGATGTACTTCCCACCCAGAGTCGGAGTCCGGTCGAAAGCCGGAGTCTTATCAAACCTCGGAGGCGGCGTCCTATCAGAATGATATGACTCCGCATCCCTGGTTCAAACTATACATAATCCTTACTTGAAAACCATATTTTCTTTCAATTACAGAAATACATTCTGAATGATCTGCGCAACAAATTGTAAATACCAATCTGACACGAAGATACGGATTCACCAAGACAATCCCTTCTAGTTTCACGCTTTATGCTCAGGCTGAGGTTCTGCATTATCAGCTAGCTTAACAAGGTGCGGTTATGCTTACCTCTGCAAAATGTCGCTGATGTATGGAATGAATTCTTATTATGACAATACACCACTTTACTACTTTTACAATACTCTTATCTGCTGCAAGAAATACCTTAACGGGGTTTCTATTTCTAGACTTCCGGCGAGTCCAGGATATCTGGATCAGGATTGAGATTGTCAAAATATTTGAGTTGCACGTTGCATTATCAGTTAGGATTTTGTGATTGTTAAGGGATTGTAAAACGCAATAAGTAGACGACGGTATACTGTGAAATGTACTGTGTTACTTCGAATAAAAACCGGTTGCCCCTTTCGCTAGGAGCTTGTAGTGGCAGCCGCTTTCGAGTTGCTTTTCAAAGTTATGAATGAATCAAAGCAACTACATAATGCCTACATCTAAGCACCTACTGCTTGAGTTTTGCATCACTAGTGTTACATTTTAAGCAATATATTCATTTTAGTATGCCTCCATGTAAGCGTACTTAGCATTATATAGACAGCAACAGATTACCGAGTAGGCCTAAATTATAATGTGTAGTATAAGCCTTTTGACACTGTAAATTAAGTGAGCGTTAGTTTTGATCATCAACTCGACTTATATAAAGAAGATATGTAAGTAGCGGCTTGCTATAATTGCATCAAAAAGTTAGTCCATTTTCAAATGAAACATTCATGTTGAAGTCCTGGTTCACTTGTAATAAACGATATACTATATGAAACCGCATGTTTCATAGATTATTTTGGCATATATTGTACTTTCTTACTTATGTGTTCAGCTGTGGTCAGTAGGCCTTACGAAAGAAAATTGAACTTTTCTTTGATGGAGGATTTCAACAGACGACAGAATTTTTTTAGTGAAAATTGACAATGTGAATTACCAATTAGCCTTTTTATGATGTCAGAAATTTAAGATTCGCTTAATGTACAAAAAGATATAGTACCAATAGGTTTTGCCAAAACGTTGCTGCTAAAAGTACATCTGACACAACGTTTCAAAGACGAAGATGTTCAATTTCAATAAGCTTCAAACAATGTGGAAGGTGCGTTTAGTAACGGTAAATCGGCAGAGCGTGTCTGGTCAGTTGTGATCATCAAACTTAGATGGATGAATTATTGGTCAATTCATTCACCAATACCTGCAAACGAAACTGCGCAATACAGAAAATTAAGATTATCACCATTGAATTAGGTTCGTGTTAAGCTTTCACGAGATATTATTTTTTCAAATTTCGACAACATTTGGTATAGTTTCACTCAGTTTACACTTTTGTCTAATTCTGCGCTACTTTCGCGTTATAAATGCTTTTAACGGTCAACTGCTCACAACTAAATAACTCCTGTTCACTGGTATAACACTAGTATTTTCAGGTTTGTGTTCAAAAGAAAGTTGGTGTCATCAGCTCCAAAAATATGCAAGTCTTATCCATATTTTTGGAGCTGATGACACCAGCTTTCCTTTTTTTTCTTTACACCAGCTCTCGGTTATCAGAAAACAAGGAATACGCGGAAAGATTTGGAGAATCCTTGACCACATTTATGAAAATGCAACAGCTTTAATTAAGTTAGAGACAAGAGGCCCGAAGTATCCTATCCAGCGTGGTGTTCGTCAAGGGACCCTTTATCTCCAGTCCTTTTCACTGCTACTTTAGAGGAGACTTTTAGATGCTCCAACCGAGGCAGGAATAAAAGTCAACGGAGAGTGCCTTTTGAACTTGCGTTTTGCAGACGATATTGCCATCTTTGAGAATGACGCAACATCTCCAAAACATTTTGAAAATGAACAAGGAAGAAAAGTTGGACTGAACACAAATATCGAAAAAACCAAAATTCTAACCAATGGTTCGAACAGTTCTATCTACATCGGTGAACAAGATATCGAGTATGTCGAAGAACTTAGAAAATACTTTTTTTTACTTAGATCAGCTGATCTCCTTCCAATCCTGTCAAGATCAAGAAATTTCAAGAAGAATGCAAAATGCGTGGAAGTCCTTTTGGAAATTGAAGCTCAATCTAACATCAAGAAGCATAGAAAGAGGAAAAATAAGAAAAAATTATTCGAGAGGTGCATCCTGCCTGTATTGACATCCGGATCACAAACTTGGTCAACAACTAGATTAGAAAGATCAAAACCTTAGAACAACACAACCAGCGATGGAAAGAAGAATGATCAGCATCACAAGGAGAGACAGAGCAAGAAATGAAGAATTAAGGAGAAGACGGGACTGAAGGATGTAATAACCGAAACGAAACATCTCAAATGAAAATGGGCTGGTCATGTGATCAGGCTACCTGACAACAGGTGGAGCCATCGAGCGGCAGCATGGATTCCAAGAGAAGGGAAAAGAAACAGAGGCGGACAAAGAAAGCGATGGAGAGACGAAGTTCCGAAGTACTGAAGACGTATGGCTATGAATCGTGAAGGTTGGATTCGCACCACAGGGCAGGCCATTTTCCGCAAGTATAACAGCTAACCGTAAGACGTAAGTAAGTTTCATCAAGATCGGCATATCCATTCACTGGCAAGCTTAAATTTTGTATTATTTCCATACATACTCAAGTCATTTGGTGAGTCATCATTTCCCGGTTTATGATTTTTTACTATAGAGACAAAATAAATAACATCACGGTAAAAGGAACACATTGTGCCAAAACTTCTTTGCATCAATGCGGAAAACACAATTAAGCCAAACTTATCGGTCAATCGACTGGTACAGCTGATTGATCGAAAGAGGTTTCTGGTCTGGTTTTCGTCGACCAGGGTTTTGCACCACCCAGTCTAGTTTTTCTCGTTAGATCGAAGCTCGTCTATAGTTTTCGTCTTAAAACCTAGGTCGTTTTATTCAATCCAAATGCAACCAGACCGGTGGCTTTTGTCGACCTGGTGGGTACCTTATATACTCGCCTACAGGTCGATCCGACTATAAGTCGACGACCCGACTTTGCCGCCCAAATACTGGTGTATTTCCATAGGCCCGCCTATAAGACGAGGTGAAAAAAGGTGAAATTTTTATTGAGTCAAGTTCGTCAGAAGTTCGTCATTAATAATTTTAATTACAATTTAAAAACAGTTTTAAATTCCCCGGTATACCTACCGGTATGGCAAAATATTGAAACAAAAAGAACGATCACATTGAGTATTGCACCGGCAACTGGGGTAACAGAAGAAAAATGTTATAAATTTAATGGGACAACATTAATTATAATTTAATGTTATAAATTAATCGCCTGTAAGTCGAGACCCCTACTTTTAGAATGAATTTTGGGAAAAAACTCGACTTATAGGCGAGTGTATATACGGTACATGGTTTTTCCATGCATCAATGTTTCGATTTTTGCTCAACAGCTTTTTTCTATTAACCAAGCAAGATATAAAAAAATCTACATGACGTTTGTAAGTATAATGCAGATATTGTACATACAAATTCATGCATGTGCGATGCAATATTTGATTAGAATTGGATTATGAAGTCTGTCATTTCAGACGTCCATTAAACCCTGGTTGCTTTTAAACGAGGTTTTCGGATCAATACTTAGAAATCAACTGCATAAATATACAGGAGTGTGAGTGTTTGCAATGGAAGATCTTACATAATTACGTCGACTTAATTCGAATGTCCCAATACGAACGACGAATGTTTCAAGATCGTGCGAATCCTATGGAGCTCAACGACGGGGAAAAATTTCGCATACGATTTCGCCTAAGTAAAGAATCGATAAGAGACTTCATAATGCCTTAGATAATCAGTGACATCAGTAATTCAACTCGTCGTAATAATTCTTTAACTCCGATTCAACAACTGCGTATTATATTACGATATTACACTTGCTGCTCATACCATGTAGCCCACACGATTCACCACTTATCAGTTTCAAAAGTTATTCGCCGAGTGTCTTATTATCATAATACGAAGATTGAAACTTGAGCATGTAACATTCCCTGTTGAAACGAGAAAGCTCCTTGAAATTAGCAATGGATTTGCAGAGAAGTGTGTTTTTCCAGTTGTTGGTGCAATTGACTGCACCCATATCAAAATTATAAAACCAAATTCAAGAGACGATCCTGCTATATATGTGAATAGAAAAAATCATCATTCTCTGAATTGTCAGATGATATGCAATCATAATCTTCGATTCCTCAACGTCATGGTAAGGTGGCCTGGCTCTACTAATGATTCTCGAATATAATTTGAGAACAGCAGAATTTTCCAAAGATTTGAGGCAGGTGGATTGAGTGGCATTCTTTTTTGTGATCCAGGATGCTCCTGTCTCCTGTATTTGATGACTTTAATCAGTAGCCCTGTCAATGCTCGTCACCGCAATTAAAACTCGTGTCAAAGACGTGTAAGAAATGTAATAGAAAGGGCATTCGGAGTTCTCAAACATCGATTTGCGGTGTTGGGCTGTGATAGTCGACTCAGGTGCAAACTGGACACTTCCATGACTGTTGTCATGGCTTGTACAATTTTACACGTCTCCATTGCAGCAAATGATTCGTTTAAGATGATGAAGAGAATGATGTCGGAAATTTTGATCAAGTTGCGCTAAGCCATCAACCAAATGTGCGTAGAAATGCCATCAGACAGCAAATCATTGATCAATATTTCTGATATAGCCTACATGTATTCGATTGTTTTGTAGTCTGTTAATGTGATATCGCAAAATATACTTAAGGCGGAAATTCAATAGCATTCGAAGTTTTGTTGTTCGTGATGTTGATACTGATAGATATTGTTTTCTATTATATCTTTTCTTTCTTCGAGAAGGTTCAGAATGAAGGTTTTTTGTGTCCCAGTCAACATTGTCATTCAGTGAATTAGCATAAAGTTGAATCCCAATGTCTTAGCCACAGCGGAAGGTTATTGTCAACCGCGCAGAGTTCATCTTGTCTGTGATTGGCTTCACGTTAGGAACCGCGTGTGTAGAGTGACCTTGAAATAACTCACGAGGAATCTTCACTGAAAACCTGGGTTGCCTGTTGAACGACCGTGGTCGATCAAAACCACGCTTTCATCAAGCCAGAGAAGTCGCCGACCTCAACTTTGGCTTCAAACCCAGTTTTCGATCTGGGTTGGCAGCCTGAGCGAAAACGACCATATTTCTTTCGATCAATCGGCTGGCACAGGTCTTCACTCACCACCACAACAAGTTTCATTAGAATCCATACAATGCTCTGTCCTACAGAGCTTTCACAAGTTTGAAATTATGGCCTACTCAACAACTTCAAATTTTCAAACACACTTCGAGTCACCTGCGCATCTTTGTGGAAACGCAATACAGCTAAACTTAAGCTCTACAGAACCTGACTCACTTTCACTGAAAATTTCATCAAAATCCATGCAGTACACTTTTCTATTGCGTTTTCCGCAAAGTTGCGCAGGAGTTGTGGCTCGATGAGTGTCTGAAATTTTGTCGTTTCTGTGAGTAGGCCATATTTGTGGGACAGAGTATTGCATGGATTTTGATTTAAGATTCGCGTAAGGGTGAGTGCATGAGGTACTGTAGACCTTATGTTTGGCTCCATTGCATTTTCCGCAGAGATGCGCAAGCGTTGTGTGTGTTTGAAATTTCGATGATTTCGTGGAGTAGGCCATTTTATTGAACTTGTGAAGGCTCTGTGTGACAAAGTATTGCATGGATTTTGATGAAAATTTGTGTGAAGGTGCTATACGGCTTATGTTGGCTCTATTGCAATTTCCGCAATGATTCGTGGGATTTTTGGCTAGTTGTGTGTTTTAAGGATTGAAATTTTATCAATTTTCTTTTTTAAGGTTAAGTAGGGCAGAGTATTGCATGGATTTTAATGAAACCTGGTGTGGTCGTGAGTGAAGACTGTAGAGTATAAGTTTGGCTTTACTTCGTTCTCTACAGTGATACGTAGAAGTTTTGGCTCGAGTGTCTTTTTTTACTGAGATGTTGTTTTTTGGCTTTATAGTAAAAAATCATTAACCCATTTACCTCGGTTGAGATCAGAGATTTTTTTCGAATCTCAGATCAGACAAATCCCCGTCCCCTTATGCATGGTGCAGCTGTTGACAAACAATAACAATTCTTCACGTCGTACTTTGCGTCCGATCAGTGGATCGACAAGACTTTTACAACTCAATCAGTGATGACTGACAGACGAAGGCTGACATGAAAAGATCAGCATGGAGAAACAAGCTTCCAATCACTAATTGCTTTATTTAACTAAGCCAACCACACTGTTTCCTAAGCTTAGTGTCTCGACTGGCCAAGTGAATGAATTTAGTCATCAATTAATTATCAGCTCACGATTATATTTTATGAGTATAAGCAAAATAAAAAAGGTGGAAAGATTTAGGAAACGAATTGCATATTGTCAATTCAAATTGTTGTCAGAAAAGTTTTTAACGGCGGGTGATATCACAATTTATTTTCTAGACACCAGGGTTGGAACCGGCCGCGAATTTTGAAGACTGGCTGGCCGGTTTAATTAATAAGGCCGATGTCGACCGGTGACGACAATCAGTCTCATAAAATGCTTAGACAATCATTGCAACATTAGGAGCATGCAAACGTAACACAATTTCAGAGTATCTACACGTATATCGTTTGTCGAGCTCATTGTTCCAGACTAAGATCTGAGTCTAAACTGTAGTGGAGTTCGCAATTGACGTCGCAAATCACTGAAATTCTCTCACAAGTAGGGATTGCAATCCCGACCCCGATTTTCCAAATCGCGGTTATCGAGGATTTATCCTGGGATTTTGACCAAAATCCCGGGATCCCGGGATTCAACAAATTAATCACGAAAGCCACACTAAGTACATGTAGACTACATATATGTGCTACATTATATGGCGGTTTGTTACTGATGATTATAGTTCTAGTTTAATTTAGAGTAATCTTAAGTGTAAAGAGACGACTGGCCGAGATGCATGCGGAACTTATCCTTCGATCTCACCAAGAAAGGATGGCGGACTTGGCGACAGTTGCGGAAGTATCTCGTGATGGTGACTGTCAGATGGTGCAACAGAAGGCCCAGAACTAGTTCAGACTTTTTAGGGTCGTCCGAATCTTTGTGTGAACAAAAAGTCAGACATTTTGATGTAAATAAATAAGTATTTTTTGGAAAGTGACAGTGTTTTGGCGCGGTGCTTTGAAGGAGCTATTTTTGGCAGATTGATGTGAAGATATATTGAATTTAGTTAAATTGAAACTTCTTGAAAAACAGATGCTTTTCGCATTTGATCACCGTCACATTTAATACGTATATTTCAATCTGAAAATTCATTAGTCAGGAAGGGCAATGATGTGTAAGTTCAACATGCACTACTGCGAGTCTAATTTTAAAAATTGTGAAGTAGTTGTATTTGGTTTGGAATTGCCTCATTTGCTTTTTATTCTATGCACATTTGCCTGGCTATGTCGTATTTGCTTTGCATTTACATTGTTCCGCATTCACAACACAAGTGTTCACGTTAGTCTGGCTATGTCGCATTTGCTTTTGCAATGTCGCATTTGAATTTACATGTGTTCACATTTGGGTCTCAAATCCTATAAAAGGCACTCAATCTAAGACCTGCAAGTGCGTCTTTTCGATCATCATAGAATTTCACAGGAGTTGGATGGTAGATTGCATATGAGTTAACACATTGACAATTTTGATTTTGTCACTTTATACTTTCATGCTAAGTAATCTAGGGCTTGCATGTAGCTAGGTCTATTTGCGATCTTTGTGCAGATAGATTTAGGCTACAAGACATAATAAATTGTATAGTTATTACCATCAAGAGCGATGTATGATTGCGAATAGTATACATGTATTTATGAATATGTTTATAACAATCAGCAAAGTAACCATTACAGTACAATAGCACATCAAATTGAGAACCGCTATGAGAATTCTAACAAATTAATTTAGATTTTTAGAAATTTTTGTTATGATTCTAACAAATCCAATTCAATACCCAAATATAGTCTTACAGATCAAACTGAAAGGCGCTATAAAAACCTAGCAAAACAGATAAAATTTTAACAAAATAATCATCTATTTTTTGATACAAAACATGTAATGGTATACAAAGCAGATAATATAATCTGAAGAATTCTGAAATTAGGCCAATAAAATCATAATTTCAATTCCCGGGATCACGGACCCTCTAATCCCGGGATTTCAATCCCGTAAAATGTATGAAAATCCCGACGGGATTGCAATCCCTACTCACAAGTGAAGAAGTAAATCACTTTAGTGAGTCACTTTAAATCAAGTTTGGACGTCGCAGACAACATCTCTTAACATCAGCACTCAGGCAGTGATCACATTGTTCATCACATGACTTTTAACGTTAGAAAAACTAACTTATATTATATTGGATCGCTTGTAGCTTTCTCGTGGAAGCGTGATGTAGATATGCGCATATACATGTATTATTACAGCATCAATGTCATTATCATATAAATGTCCGCTGGGTCATTATTTTGATTATTATTTTTCATCTTGCATGTGTTTGATTGACTTTGAAAATGAAGTTAACATCATCATAAATTATAAAGTAGAAATGCAACTCATTAGACTAGTAAATAAGTCATACCGCGTATTACTGCTCATCGCACAAGGCATGTTATCAAGGTATAACAATAATTACATAGCATAATGTTGTATTGGAATAGGCAACTCTCGCTTATCCGGAGTACCGATGGCCTACCATTCATGCATTTCATGCATGCTATGTGGAAATTGAGTAGTCTAATGGTCATGAGTTGACCAAATAATGTCTGACGATCAAAGTCTTAACCAACCGATACAGAGACGCTAGCCACCGTCCCATCCCCGACCGGCCGTTTTTGAATACGGCAGCCGCGGGAGTGGCCACAACCGACTTTTCTGAACGCCAGGTCTTGACCGGCCGGTCTATATGACGCCAGAGCCGGCCTGGCCCGGGTAGCCAAAAACCCGGCCGGTTCCAACCCTGAATTGAGCGCTAACATGAAAAATTGTAAAATTGCGGTCTTCATACAGATTATCGTGGGTCGGACATGATACTTTTTAAAAATAGCGACAAAACATGAGATTACTTGTGCAAAAACTTACAAGGCTATCACTAAGAAATGAAAATTAGGAAATTAATTTGGGAAACTTCTCTAACATTTCAACGATTTCGACAATCATTGTATCAAAAGAATGCTCAGAGTGAACCCTTTCGCCACACTCTTTATCCTTCTCACTTATTATCCTTTAAACATGTGATTGTCATGCGAGTGGCTATTTAATTTTACATTTTGACATCGGCCCACTCGACTATAGTGTACTTAGCTTAAAAGCTGAGAACATTAACTCTGGAATGGTTATGGTGCAATAAGGATGTTATCGAAAGGTAGGAGTGTGCATGATCATCACTTGGTTCGAATTTAATGATCAATGATGTATCTTCGGTAATCCTCAGCCCAATGACCTGGTAAATCTGTTTTCCATTAGTGAAGAAATGTCTGCTAATAATGAGAAAATTCCTTAAGTTGCTACTTGAAAAGTTTATAGTGTCAAGTAACGGCATGAAATGCAGTTCATAATTATAAATGACGAGCAATCGACTTACTTCATTTCCCAATCAGCGATAGGAATTGGTACCTTCTTCAGTTTAACCGTGTACATAATTTCCTCATTTTCCGTAAAAAATTTGCAAAATATTGGAAGCTTAATTGCTTCTTTATTGATGACTGCCATCACTGTAACGAAGGGTTGAGAGCGCGGATCGTAGAAAGCTGAGATCTGATGAATAGTCAGATTCTTTGCCGATAATTCTGATTGAAGTAAGAAGCTGTTAATACTCGCAGTCTTTTGGCTCGGATGATATGACAGTTGGTATATAATTGAATAAATACAAAACAAGCAGATCACACTTGCGATGAAAAGTCTGAGCAAGCGTTTCTGGCAGATCACCGCCATGCTTTGTCAATCTACCGCAGTGTTGATAGCAGTTAATAAATCACAATGAAACGCGAATCACAGCCGATTGTAAATTGTCCTATCAACGTTGACAATTGTGTGCGAAATGGTCACGACTAAGACTTGGTCACGACGAGATTCTGATCGTTGCATACGAGGCTCGTTTGCAGCAATGTCTCCTCCGTATGACTTCATTGGATTTTCTTTGAATCTTGCTCATCTGATCAACCAATAGGGAATGAAGGGGATACTAGGGAACTATCTTAATAAGGTTTGAACGCTATATTATCGATGCTTCTTCAATTCAGTCATCTTTGAAAAGTCTTCCCCATGTAGGCTGTGTCTCTCGGAAAGAAAGAGTGAGCTTCGGTTTTGGGAAATCTGCATCATGCAGTAAAAGTCTCAAACTCATCACAGCCAGCGATCCCGCAGCACACGACAACGGAATGTTTCGTGGGTGGGCGACCGACAACAGTCTTGCGGGTATACTTGATTAACTGGTCAACACATTTTGAATAAAATTAACAGCCACAGAAGTAGATAACAGTAGACTAGAATGGAAGTTTGACATCTTCCTTAAATACAACGATGGCACAAAGATCTATGCTCTATGTATCAATTTAAGTCTAATTCAATGTATCATGGGGATGTTCATTAACTAAAATTCTGTCGACAGAAGATTAAACCGATTTGATTATTCTGCCGGTTTCGGTATTATTCCGCCGTTCATAAAGTCAGCTGATTGCTCTGTCGGTAGAATAATTAAATCGGTTTAATTGTCTGTCGATAGAATTTTAGTTAATCAACAACCCCATAGTCAAATTATTTGTCAAGTTTCATGCAGTATGCAATAAAATAAAATCCATTTCATGCAGTTATGAAGTTGCTAACTATTTTTAATTTCTATGCTCAGAATAATTAATGCAAATAAAAGAGGCTTCGAATGTGAAGTCATTGTTTAATTCTTTATTGGTATATAGCCATAGGAATAGCAAACGTTGAATTTTGAAGTACTGTGGCTTCATCGCATGATTAAAAGGCCTTCGGATTATGTATCTACTAGTAATAAGCAGACAGGGGCGACGCCGCGGTTAGGTAGGGAACTGCCCCTCGACGAAGTCGTGCCCATGGCGCGGAAATCGGGATGTCTCTTACGGAACATATGTCGAGATTTCTTTCACTTTCCGCATGATTTTAATAATTTGATGAGGTCATTTGAATTGGACCAATTTCTTTTCAATTGCATAGACAACACAGTGAGACAGTCGGCCAAATAGTTTTATCGGTTGACGCTGATGTGCTTCCCTCCCAACAGTGGCGTCGTGCGATGGGCCCTAAATACTCGCATTTTAATAATCAAAATTATGCTCTTACATTCCCCTTTTCATAATATTGCCTTTACTATAGACTGTAATGGATAAGTCTGTTATTTTTGAGTTGCTACTCTTAGTGTTGCATGTAAAATGTGATATTTGATTTAAATTCTGCATCTAATAGAGCAAAATAAGCTCGAATTTTGAATTATGTCGACATCGGAATAAATGCAAGCAACTTAACCCTATCAGGAACGGTGGGTTCCCCTATCAAATTCTTTTTACATCTCCTAAAACATGTCAGATAAAAGTTCATTTTTTGTAACTTTTAGTTTGCATGTATGTTGAACTTTCAGTTAAAATTTGGGCAAAATTGATTTACTAAAAGGTCAGTTTCAAAGTCATTTTTGAAAGTACTTTTTAGAAAATTGATGGTTTTCATTTAGAGCAGTAGACTTGATTATTGATATAATGTTTCTGCATATTTACATGATATTTATGCGTGTGCAATTCAAGATTGTTAACATGCACATTCATCCTATCTCCCACAATGAGTTCATGTGCATTGTACATGGAAATGTAAAATATAAAAATATGAAGTTCTGATGTGAATTTTTAGATATGAAACCCACGGAATGATGCAAAATACATATCGCCATTCAAAAGACTGCATTCGGAATGCACGGATATCATAACTTTGTCTTTATAGCGAACAAGACATTAGAACGAGACATTTGTAAAGATAGAAAAATGCTACAATACATGAAAAGACATTATTTACGTTCAAAATTGCTACGTATACGCAGAATACTATGCTTATACCATCATATAGATATGCTTGTGTAAAAGTTTACATAAATACTTCAGTTGTAATGAACAATTTTTGAAGTGTCAAAAAAAATTTGCATTCATGAAAAATGAAAAAAAATTTGAAATTTGAATTTTGGTATTAAAGTCTTCAAATGCAAAATAGGCACCACCATTCAAAAAGGAGACTCGAAATATACAGTAACCCTGTTTTCAAAAAGTTTCATCCGTCGGAACATGCAAAAATTTGAGGGGCCGGTCCTACGAGGCTAAAATTGCCCGGTCCTGATAACTTGGAAATATGATCACTGCTGTCCCAAAAATTTTGATTTAGTATGTTAACAAGTTGCGAGAGCCAGCCCATGGAAATAAGCTACTCTTTCCTGAGCTCCTGGGCGTCCAATTGTCTTCATTGGCGCGCCAGACTTTCTTGGTGTTTTTGAGTTCTTT